>JALJVW010000084.1:2486683-2691683 GCA_024865655.1 Emberiza elegans | reverse complement strand
CTCAGGAAAACTTTGCACCTGGAAAGTGTCCTGAATTCCCTGGATGCAATCAAATGGGAGCACTGGGAAGGGTTCATTGCCAAGTTAACAAATTATTGGAACGAGGTTTTGAAGCTCTACAACAACTTTTCCTCTGAGGAGCTCGAAGCCTGAATTTAGACAGAAAAACTTCAGCATCAAAACTGGTTAATAAATATTCCTCTCATTTTGGAATCAAGGTAGATGTGTCATAAACCCGTCCTGTGTGACACTGAACCAAAACCCTTTGCAAAAGTTCATAAAATAAAAAAACTCTGTGTGGTTTGTGAAGAGATTTAAATTATTAATTACTCAAAAAAATCAAGTTGCAAAATGTCCCAGCAAACAGAAACAATTCTGTTTGAAAGAAAGAGTAGATTTAAATTGGAATTTGGGAAGGAATTCTTCCTTGTGAGGGTGGTGAGGCCCTGGCACAGGTTTCCCAGAGAAGCTGTGGCTGCCCCATCCCTGGAAGTGTCCAAGGCCAGGCTGGACAGGGCTTGGAGCAACCTGGGACAGTGGGAGCTGTCCCTGCCCATGGCAGGGGGGTGGAACTGGGTGATCTTGAAGTCCTTTCCAACTTATTACCCCATGAAATATTGTTCGTCCATGAATAAGGGAGAACTATGAAGGATGGCTCAGCTCCCACCCCACCTTCATCTTACTGTAGCTCAAGAAAAGTCCATAAACCTCCATAATTCACCAAAAATGGGCATTGGAACAGCACTTCCATCCACATGTTGGGAAAAGCAGCAGAATTGTCCCCCAGACCAGCCCAGGGGTTGCACTACAGACTCCAGAGCTGATTTCCAACCCCATGTATAATTCCAAATCTGGATCCATAATGGGAGGCAACTCCTTTTTTTCTGCTTTACACCCAACACCCCTTTCACTACACCTCAGTTGCTGTCACATCCAGCTGGATATCTTTCCAAACCTCAGCAAGAGTTTTCATTCTCTCTTGGATACCTGTGCTGGCTCCAAGTCCTTCCCAGTTTGTTTGCAAAGGGGATGGTGGGGTTGCCATAGGGAGCAGGGATTTGCAAATCCACAACCACAGCCTGGTGACACTGCCCTGCCCTTGAGGGCCTGAGTCACGTTGACACAGCCTTGAAGTCAAAGATAATCTTCTTATATAACCACGGGAGCCCTCCTCGGAGTGAAGGAAGCCATCCAGATTTGTTTTTAAAATCAGTTTTGAAAAGAACTTCCTGGATTTTACGAGCGCACGTTTCTGCTTCCTCGTCCAGGTACACGCACAGCTCTGCTCGCAAACTGGGATGCTCACTGTGGGTAAAACTGTCCAGTTTTTTGTTGATTTTCCAGGAAAGTAAGGTGGCACTGCATGGACAGGCTGGGAGAGCTGGGCGTGTTCACCTCGACAGGAGAAGATTCCAGGGAAGAGAGCTCCTGGTGCCTAAAGGGGCTTCAAGAGAGCTGGTCAGGGACTTTGGATAAGGGATGGAGGGACAGGACTCACAGAATGGATTCAAACTGCCAGAGGGCAGGGTTAGATGGATACTGGGAAGGAATTCTTCCCTGTGAGTGTGGCACAGGATGCCCAGAGAAGCTGTCATTGCCCCATCCCTGGAATTGTCCAAGGTCAGGTTGGACAGGGCTTGGAGCAACCTGGGATAATGGAATGCATCCCTGTCCCAGGGAATTAAAGGGTTTAACTTCCAGATGGAAGAACTCAAGCACTGCTGAAATTCAGAGTTCACATTTTCAGGAGCAGCAGCAAAGGGCTTTTTTATGCAGGGACATAAAAGAAAACCTTGGTGCCTCCTGCTCAGGATGTCACTGAAGGGTTCTGCAATCCCCAGCAGGAATTCACAACTGCCTTGGCCTCTTGGAACACTTCCTCCAAGGAAGAATTAGCAAACACACTGGAGGATTGGAAGCACAACACAGATCCATCCCTGTGTGAAACGTTCTGGCAGGGCTGTTTGCCGAGTCCCAGATTACTGAGCTTTATCCTGCAGTCACCAAGCTGGATTTTACCTGGAAGGCTTCCAAGACGGAATTCACCTGCTTTTGCCTCTGGGGACAGGGAAAAAAAACCAATCAAAATATATTCAGAGAAATATTGTAGGGAGCTTAGCTTTATGTACAGCAAGATTGTGTTTATCCAGCCCTGCCTGAATCCTACTGCTCCCAAGGGAATCTGTTTAGACAGATCCAGGCCCCTGGGAAGCTGTCTCAGGCTGGGAGCTGAAGCAATAAACCAAAGCCCGGTTGTTCTACAAAAATTCATGCCTGAGCTGAGCTAGGAGGAAAACACAGATCACTTTATTAATTCCCACTAACAAAAAAATTAGGTGGCATCTCATCCCAGCTCCATACAAGGGTCGGGAGGTGTGGGGTGGATGTCTGCTCCAAAGCCAGTCTCCACTGACCAAGCAAAGCCCTGCCTGATTTCCTCAGACAACTTTTGGACAAGTTATCCATCTCTCCCTCAAGTTCTCCTTGCCTTTTGTCTGAAGCATGAGCCCTTGTCCTGTCCAAGTGTTTAAAAAAAAAGTCTAGAAAAGACTGAGCCAAACTCTTCCAAAGATTCACCATGACAGGACAAGAGGCAAACCCAAAAGGTTGGGAGAGCTTGGGAGGTAAAAAAGGAGGAACAGACTCATTCTTAAACAAATCCAGGGAAACCTTCAGGGACAGCTTCGAGCAGCTCCCAGGAATCAGGAGGATCAGAAAAACAGATGGCCCTGGACTTCAACTGGATGAGGAGGGAATTAAATTTCAGCAAAAATGAACCAAAAAAAATCCTTCTGTGGCTGTTGGGGGGAAATAAATAATCAAAGACATTTCCAGAAGCAGGAAGCTGAGGACAGCTTCACACCAGGTGGAACAGAGCTAATGTATTCATTAACATATTAATTTTTATATCAGAAAAGTTACAAACCACAGAGAGGTTCAGGTTGATGTCTTAACCACAAAGCGTCACCCTGTGCTTGGAGAGCTCCACTTCACTCCAGGGGAGCAGCTCCAAAGCCTCACCCATACAGATTTTCTGCCTTTCAGACCAGATCTCCCCCACAGCCATGATCTCTGCAGCGAACAGCTGGAATGTGGGAAACACGCTGCCAACCTGGCTGGAGATCAAAGGGGTGAAGCATTCGTGGCCAATGAAGGGAGGGGAGGATCAGCTCCTCCGCACGCGGCTCCTCAAAGCGATGACGGCTACGGAGCTGCTCGGGCTCAGCCACCTGAGAGGTGCCTGCAATCAGCCGTGCCTGATCATTTTTGGAGGGTGTGGACCTCAAAAAAAATCTCAGTGGTTCAAGGGAGTCATAAATGGGAGGGCTGAAGGGCAGAGGAAATTGAAACAAGGAAGGAAATTGAAAACCATTTCACCGCTTACCCCAAATGAAATCGCTGGGGCAAGTGTTGGGACCTCCTGGTTTTATCCCAGGTGGCACCTCTGGGGTCAAGCCACTTGGCTCCAGGATCTGTGGCTTTGGCAGAGCTGAAGAAGTCCCCACCAAGGAGCTTTCAGAGTTTCATGGAATCATGGAATGCGTTTGCGTTGAAAGGAGCCTTCAAGATCATCTCATTCCAACGCCTGCAATGGGCAGGGGCATCTTTCACTACCCCAGGTTGATCCAAACCCTGTCCAACCTGGCCGTGAGCACTTCCAGGGATGGGGCAGCCACTGCTTCTCTGGGCAACCTGTGCCAGGGATTCATCATCCTCCCAGGGAAGACTTCCTTCCCAGAGTGTGTTCCTTGTAGAATGCCTGGAAATTATGGCTTTTGTGTTCCAGTGATCCCATTGGAATAATGATTTACAGGGAGCTCAGGTTGGAAAGGCAACCTCAGAATGTTCCTAACCCAAGTTCCTGATCCAAGCTCCCAATTCTGAGGTCAGCCCAGGTTTCTCAGGACTTCATCCATCTAGGCCATGAAATCTTCCCAAGGATGGGAATTATGCCACCTCCCTTGGAAACCACATCTGCCCCATGGAAGAGTTTATATCACATTTGGATTGATTATCCCAAATGTCAGGAGCAGGGTGATAACTGGAGAAGGATATTTTTGCTGGACCTTGGAAAGGGGATTAGAGGAAAATGCAGAACCAGAGCAGGAGGGATCAAAATGTAGGAGCCTGGAGCAATACACAAGGAATTCAGGGAAAATTCAGTAAAGATAGATTTGTGCAGTTAAGATAGATTTTTATTCCCAGCAAAGATAAATTTGTACAAGGAGAGTTGATGGAAGAAATGTTGATGGAAAGTCACTTCCAGTGAGGGATAATGGGAAATGTCTCATCCATCTGCTGTGTGACTGACTCCAAAAGCCAACACTGTTAACTGTTAAACAATACTGAAAGATGGAGTTTGGATATAAAAGAAATAGAAAATTAAATGTGATTACAACCATTTTAACACAAGATTCTTTTTATTCTACTCAAAAGGGTACAGAGAACATGAGATTTTAACCTCCCTGGAACAGATCATTGGCATGGCAAGTTCAGTCTCCTGACTCATATTTTGGACACAGAAATGTCTCCTTAACTTTTTTGGATACAAAGAAGGAGATCTAGGAAGAACAGCAGAAAATGATGGGGGAGATAGGACCTGCTCTAAGGAGATAGGGAAGGCTCTTCTCAAGGTTTTTTGCCTTAAATATACTTCACACATTTTAATTTTTTACTTCAAACCCAACCACACCAGCACAGCAAAGAAACTCCATAGTTAATTTTGCGGGAGTTGTTGAAAAATCAATTAAAAAATTGAGTTGGGCCTTCCTGTGTTCTGCTTCTCTCTTAGTTGTGGGAAAGTGTGGATATTCGAAAACAAACAAACAAACAAACAAGCAACAATTAAACAAAAAAAAAAAAAAAAAAAAAACCAAAAAAAAACATTTTGGGGAGCTGTTGAGCGTTGTTCATGAGGCATCCACACGGAAAGCTGGGCTGGTGGGGGGTTATTTTCTTCATGGAATTTTTGGAATGAACGACTCCTATCATCCCCTCACAGTCTAGTCCAGAAAAAGGCACAGAGGGAACTTGCCAGGATCCCAGCTGGCACAACGCTGGTCCCCAAGCTTGCTGTGTCTTCGACGTTGCACAGGTCAGAGAAACAGCAGGTGACAGGATGTGTCATCCCGATGCCATCCACGTCAGAGGGCTCACAGACAGAGGAGCACATCTTGGTGACAGTCGAGACTCCCGTGTGGGGATAAACTACGGCAAAGAAAAAAAGCAGGAACAGTCAGCTGCGGGAAAAACAGCGGAGAGCATCACCGTTGTTCTTTTGTCTCCTGATTGACCAGGAGTTGGTGTCGTGGAATTATAGAATTGTTTGGGTTGGAAAGGAGCTTAAAGATTGTCAAATTTTAACCTCTCTACCATGGGACTCCTTCCACTATGCCAGATTGCTCCAAGCCCTGGCCTTGGACACTTCCAGGGATGGGGCAGCCACAGCTTCTCCAGGACACCTCTGCCAGGGTCTCCCCACCCTCACAGGGAGCCATTTCTTCCTAATATCCTACATCAAACTTACTAAAATCCCAATCTAAACTCACTCTCTTTAGGTTTAAAGCCTTTCCCGGTTTCCCTATCACCACATGACTTTACTGCAAAAAGTTAAAATCTCATTTCTGAGCATTAACCAGGAGCTTGAATTCACCAAATATTCCCTCACACAAACACTGCTTCCCACAACAGGCTGAGAGCTGGGGCTCCCACAGGAGTTCTTCTCCACTTTTTAAGTGGAAAGAGGAACTGGTCTCCCCACCAGCACTGTCGAAGCACTGATTCCTGTTAAAAGTATGGGTAAAGAAAGAATTGTCCTTACCATCCTCCAGGGAATAGATCGTAGTCTTGCATATGGTCTCAGCCTCTGTGCAGTTCTCAATTTTCAAGCACTCCTGAACTGGGGTCAATTCCTTGCATGTGTAACACTGCAAGGAGTGTCCTGTGAGGAGGGAAAACAGGAGGATGGAAAACATGAGGATGGTGTCAGTGTGGATCCTCTCCAGGTATCTCTCGGGGGGGATTTTCCAAAATAATCATGCTGAAAATGGGAATGGAATAATAGGATGTGTTTGGGAATGAGAAACACAAAGGTCTGGTGGTCAAAGCACAGCCTCAGCTCAGGTTCAGACTCCTTGTGATGAGTCAAACAAGACAGACCCACACACACAGGAGACCCCGTGACACAGGGAAGAGCTTGCGCTGATTTATTTCTCTGTTTTCTGGATCTGCATCTCTCCTTGACTTTAGCAGAGCATCAGAAAGAGATCCCAGACTCCCAAACTCCCAGAATCACAGAATGGGGGTGGTTGGAAGGTGCCTCGGGAGCTCCACCAGCCCAATCCCTGCCCTCAAGCAGGGCCACCTAAAGCCTCTAATCTCCAGGTGAGGTTTTAATAACTCCAAGGATGGAGATTCCACAACTTCCCTGGGAAACCTCTGCCAGTGCTCAGTCAACCTCACAAAGTGTTTCCTGATGTTTCCTGTGTTTCAGTTTGTGTGTCCTGGCACTGGGAATCACTGAAAGGAGCCTGGGTCTGTCCGCTTTGCTCTCTCCCTTCAGGAATTTACAGACATTTATAAGATTCCCACTTTCAACCTTCACTTCTCCAGCCTGAGAAGTCCCAGCTTTTCCTCAGAAATGTCCACCCAGCCCATGCCTTGTCCATGAGGATTTTGGAACAGGTTTTCTAAAGAGGTTGTGGACCCCCACATCCCTGGAAGTGTCCAAGGCCAGGTTGGACAGGACTTGGAGCAACCTGGGATAATGGAAGGTGTCCCTGCCATGGCAGGGGGTGGAACTGGATGATCTTTGAGGTCCCTTCCAACCCAAACCATTCCCTGATTCCACGATCTTATAGAAGAGAGCATCAAAGTCCTTCCTGAAGGCCAGGTAGAAAATATCCACAGCTCATCCCTTGTCTGCCAGGTCAGAAATTTGTCCGCTTGGTCAGGTTTGTCCCCTTGGTGAAGGATCTGGATATACACAAAAAGGTTGGATTTGGGCGTGAGTCGCAGCAGTGAGAATTTCCCCTGGTGCCATCCACTCTGACAGCTCTTCCCAAAGGCTGGGAGGGTGTCCCAGACAGAAGGAATTTGTCTCCATCAAACTGAGAATGAATTGAGCACAACCCTTCCCCTTGCGCTGAGATTCTGCGTTTGTGAGAAGAATGTGTGAGGGGTTATTTTAAATCTTGGAACAGTTTGGGTTGGAAGGGACCTTAAAATATTCCAGTTCCAATCTCCTGCCATGAACAGGGACATCTTCCACTATTCCAGGTTGCTCCAAACCCTGTTCAGCTTGGCCTTGGACACTTCCAGGCATGGGACAGCCACAGATTCTCTGGGAAAACCTGTGCCAGGACCTCACCACCCTCACTGAGAAGAATTAAACCAGACAGCAGCACCATTAATGGATTGTATGTGACAAGTTCTGCTCTAGACAGGGACCACAGACACGAAATTTGTTACTCCAGACTCCAAATCTGTCCTGAGCCATCTCCTCCTGCCTTGTCCCTCACTACTTCAGAGATGCTCCTCATCCCTGTTAGGCTGTAAAGCCCTTGAGAGCTGCAGGTGCTTCTCAGCTCCTGCAACCACAGAATAACCACAGCCCAAGTCTTTCAGTGCCTAAAATCTTCTGAGATGGAGAAACTTTGGATGAAACCACTGAAGAGCCCAGATTTTTGTGACACGGAGCACTCAAAGCTAAAAATATCAAATCAAAACAGTGTCTGGTGCTTCCTATCAAGAAAAAAGCCATTTTTCAACAAGTTTTTGGGGGCATTTTGCTCTCTGAGGGTTTTTCTGAGGAACCCAACATTTGATCTGGCTCCTCTCCTCTAGGGGCTCTCTTCCACCCCCTCAGCAGACACCTCAAAGTGTGTGTTACCACCACACTGATGTATTTTGGTGCCATCACACCCCAACAGCCCCTCTTCAGTCTGGGAAGCCCTCGTCACCCTGTCTGTGTGACATTCCTGCTAAAATTCCTTAAAACCTCACTAAAAAGGAGAAATTATTCAGCTTCTCCCAGCACAGCTCCAATGGGATGTCAGCAGGCTCAGGCAAACAAGTCACCCTGTGAAAACAGATGCTATCCTCATTAATGAGCCAGAAAAAGCCCTTTTTTAAAAAACCAGCAATTTTTCTGCTAAAGCAAACTTTATTTTCTTGCTTTGCCCATCATGACCTGATGCTTTGTTTGCACTAATTCATGTCTGACAGTTGTGAAATTCATCTTTAGGAGGAAGCATCACTTTTAGTCTCACATTTCAGGATGCTGGACAAATCCAACCCACAGGGTTTGTGTTCCTCTCTGAAAAGAAAACCAAACAAGCCACCACCTGTTTCTCCCCTGCCGAGTCTGCTCAGCAAGGAAGGAAGAACTGAAAATGTCCTTGCAAAAGAAGAAAATAAATAGGAATTAAAAAATCCTGACATAGCTCCGTAGACAGGCACAGATAAAATCAGAGCTGGCACTGTCTGGATCTGAGAATATCCCAATGAACAGTCACAGATCCTGGACTGATCCTGCTCATGAATTACCTTGGACATCCAGGAGAGCACCAACAAAGCTTGGGATCATCAATTTTTCTCCAAGAAGTTGGTGTGGTGGTAGGAACAGGGGACAGAAAGGATGGAGGGAGGATCATGGAACCATGGAATGGAATCACAGAAGGGTTTGGGTTGGAAGGGACTTTTATGATCATGGAATTCCACCCCCCACCATGGGCAGCAGCACCTTCCACTGGACCAGGTTGCTCCAAGCCCTGCCCAACCTGTCCTTGGACACTTCCAGAAATGAGCATCCAGACCTTTTTTGGGTAATCTGTTCCAGTGCCTCCCTTTGATCTTAAAGGTCCCTCCTAACCCAAATCATTCCATGGTTCTATGATAAACATCAGCCCTGGAGTACCTGGGCCTCCAGCAGAGTCCCAGCCCATCTTTCCCATTTCTAAAATTGGATAAATCCCACATGTAACATTTTTGGAGAGCTCCCGCACACGCTGCAGGGAACTGACACCCAGGGCTAAGTATCAAAAAAAGGTACAGAAAGTTAAAAATAATGCTAAAAAAAATAAGAGAGTGAGATAGAGCACGAACATGGCAAAAGTGAGAGTGGGAATTTGCATGAAAGGAATGACAGGGTTTAATCACACTCTGCCTTGTGAAACTTCCTAAAGAGCCTCACCTGACAATCCCAATGACACCAGCATCCTCCTGAACACATGGAAAATTCCAAAGACAGATTTTTTTTTTCCTGACAACTGCCTAAAGTCAGAGACGTGGCTTTCAGAGGGAACAGGGCACATCCTATCCCACCACACTGCATCTCCTGAAGGAGTCTGGATAAATCTGAGCAGGAACTCACCCAAATCCATGCAAGTGACAGCAGCCAAGAGAAGAGACAGAAACACCTTCATTTTGCACAGCCCTCGCTGTCTGGTCACTGGGTTGTCACCTCTCTTCACCGATGTCACACGTCCCGGTGATTTGCCATGCAACGATTCCGTCCCCAGATCCAAATCTACTGGAAAAACGACTCTCATTGAGCTATAAATGAATCGAAGGAGCTCCAAAGCAGGCCCCACCTCCTGCTACTCCGTCATGTCTTTTCATGTTCCTTGGAGAAGAAAATGCGTTTTTGCAGGGTGGACAATGGCTGGGATTGGTTAAGCCTGGTGTTTTGTGTCCAAGCAGGATGTGGAAGGCCCGGGGTGTTAAGTAATCCTGGTGTCCAGGTCTTGTCTTGCAGCTTGGGGATATTTCCTTATTTCCTCTCCTTTTTTGGGAGTGGTTTCAAGAAATCCTGGATAAAAACACCTTGGTGTGTGTGAACATCAAGGAATTTAACCTCATGGATAATTTTTCCTCTGCGTTTTCACCTTCAGTGGGGTCCAGAATTTATCAGGAGGAGGAGAATCATGGAATGGTTTGGATTGGAAGGGATCATCTCATTCCAAACTCTCTCCATGGGCAGGGACAACTTACACTAGACCAGGTTGCTCCAAGACTTGTCCAGCCTGGTCTAGAAGCAGAAATCTGACTTTCAATCACTCACTCTCTGGAAAAAGCATGGAGCACTGGGAAAAAATACAGGACCAGGACCTGAAAGTTTAGGCCAAAGGAATCTCTTCAGGCTCATTATCCCAAGGAAGGATGGAATGGAGAATCCCCTCTGCTCTGAGCCAACCCTCTCCAAACGTGGTTGCAAGTTCATGACATTTTTGCTTCCCAAACACATTTTTCCCATTCCCAGCCCTGCTGCCCCAGGCACCTGCTGGATTTTCCTGCACTTCAGGCCATCTCCATGCTAGGAAATCCTCCTCCAACATGGGACAGGCAAAGTGTGGAGCTGCAAAAACTGGGAAGGAAGAGCCTTTTGGTGACTGTGCCAGGCACCCTCCCAACACAGACTTTTACTAAGGAATGGGGAAAAGCTGAATCCAAGATGGTGTTGGAGATATTCCCACCACCTTTGTTATTCAATCCACTGTTGAAGGAACTTTATTTAGGGTAATTCACTTGAACCCATGGAATGATAGAACCATTAAGGTTGGGAAAGATGTCAGGATCATCACATCCAGAGTCAAACCAGCACCACCACCATTTTCTCCACTAACCCCTCTCCTCAAGGGCCATTTCTGAGCACTTCCAGGTTTGTGACTCCATCACTACCCTGGAGCCTGTTCCAATGCCTGGCAACCCTTTCTGCAAAGAAATTTTCCCTAATATCCAATCCAAACTTTCCCTGGTGCGACTTGAGGCCAATTTGTTTTGTCCTGCCTTGGAATGTTAAAAGTTTTTCTAGGAATGCTGGATAAAAATTCCAAACGTCATCTCTCCAAATCGAAATCTCTAGAATCATGGAATAGGTTGGGTTGGAAGGGAATTTAAAGACCATCCAGTCCAATCTCCTGCTATGGGCAGGGACAACTTCCACTATCCCAAGCTGCTCCAAACTCCATCCAACCTGGCCTTGGACACTTCCAGGGATGGGGCAGCCACAGCTTCTTTCAAATTCCATTACAGGGCCTGCCCACCCCCACAGGGAAGAATTTCTCCCAAATATCCAACCTAAAGGTGGTCTCAGCATTTCAGCAATCCCTGCAGCTTTTCCAAACACCACTTCTGGGAGACTTCTATCCTCGGGAATTAGACAGGTTGTTTTCACAGTTGCCTCACTAATACAGTAATTACACGGATTATGAGAGCTAAGCAGCTATTTACAGCCCCAAAAATTACCTAGGGAAAGACATTTAGGTATATTCCACGTCAGGCATCCCTCGTGTTCAGCAGAAAATATAATCCTATTAAAAAGGCGAAATCCTCTGACGGTGTTTTCCTTGTTCATAAGAAACAAAAAAAAAAAAAAAAAAAAAAAAAAAAAAAAAAAGCATGAATGGGGTGTGGCTTCTGGTTTCTGGTATTAAGTGGCCTCGAACAATATGTGTTAAATGACTGGTTCCACCTGCACAGCTGAAATGTGATCTCCCTCGCCTTAGAAAATCTTGGATGGAAGAATCTCCGCCACCACCCTGCTCTAAATCCTCTTCCCTCCTTCGCTCCGCAGGGTGGTTTTGGGGGGGGTGTCAACACACCTTGTTTATGGTTTCAGTTGATCTTATCTGAGTCCTGAAATGTCTCCTCTTTAATGCACACCCTGTGCTGCTGCTTTGCAGGGCTGGCAACTCACCAAAAAAAAAAAATTAACAGGAGCTAATGAGAATATTCAAACATTGTTTGGTTGAATTACTTTTATTATTTTGTAGGAAACCACAACCTGTTCTTTGGGGGAGGCTTCCCACTAATTGGAGGAAAAAAATAAAAAGAAACACAACTGCATAAATCTGCCTCATCATAAGTTGGATTTAAAAAAATATATACATTTTTTAGTGTATCTGTTCAAGGGGAAATTAGTACAACAACTCTAGCACTTCAGATGAGTTTGTTGTCATAAATAAAAGGAAAAGTTCAGCCAAATATTTACTTTCAGCCTGGGAATCCCATGCCAAACTCTTTTCCTGTCCCATCTCGCCAGCTGAGGCAGTCTCAGGGTGGAGGCCTCTTCACCAGCCCTGCCTCACTTGCATCCAAGCCTGGAAATCTCCAAATCCCACAACCTCCCAGGCTGCCCAATTCCACTGCAAATCCTAAAATCCCCCATCCACCCCGAGGGCAGAGTTTCAGGGACCAAGGGCTGCAGGCACTGAGAGCCTGCTTGACTTAATTATTTTGAACTCTCCATATTCATTACTCTAATGAGCTCTTGATGTATCTCCTATGAATCCCAAATTTCCAGAGCCGGCAGATGCAGGAGTGAAAGATGGGATTGAAATTAAGGGTGGAGGGGTGCTGACATGACCCTGTCACGTGCTAGCGCTAAGCTTTTTTGGAAGAGGATTTAAAGATCATCCCATTCCAACCCTTGCCATGGGCAGGGATGCCTTCCACTATCCCAGGTTGCTCCAACCAGGCCTTGGATATCTTCAGGGATGGGGCAGCCACAGCTTCTCTGGGAATTCCATTCCAGAATCTCCCCACCTTCACAAGGAAGGATTTCTTCCCAATATCCCATTTAACCATACCCTATTCCTGTTTAAAGCCATTCCCTTTGTCCCGTCCCTCCACCTCTTTTCCAAAGTCCCTCTCCAGCTCTCCTGGAGCCCCTTTAGGCACTGGAAGGGGCTCTGAGGTCTCCCTGGAGCCTTCTCTTCTCCAGGTTGGATATTCCCAGCTCTCCCATCCTGGCTCAAGAAGGAGAGGGGCTCCAACCCTTGGAGCATCTCCATGGCCTCCTCTTGACTCCCTCCAGCATTTCCATGGGTCAGGGATGAAAGGCACTCATGGGAGCACCAAGGATGGGTTACTCTGACACTGAACTGCTGCTGAGAAGATGCCAGGGATTAAATCACCATGAATTTCGCCTCTGGGACGCCACAGTCCCCACCTGTCCCTCACAGAAACCAAAATTCTCCGGAGCTGAGTTCCTTGCACCAGAAAGAGAGGAATTAAACAGATGTCACTGCCCTTCTCTACCTCATCCATTGATGAGGAATGTCTTTAAAAGTTAAAGAGAATGCTGGAAAAATGAAGTAAAAAATAGAGAATGCCAAGCCTGACTCTGGCCTATCCCTGTGAATGATGAGTCTGGAATCCAACCCTGCAGCTCTTTTAGAGCCATTTTCACTAAGGCACCACTCATTAGCTCATTAGTCACAGCAGCCTTATTCCTGCTAATTGATTTTACTACAATCCCCTACAATGTATGGCCAGGATCCAACGTGTCTCTGCCTGGCTTAAAATCCATTTCGTTGGCACAGCTTTGGACTCAATTCTCCCTCTTCCAAACCTCTGGAATATGTAAAGGTCAGGTGATTCCCATAACTGAGCTTCTGGAAGGTGCCCTCAGGGAAAGGACACGTGTCCCCTCGGTGGGACAAGGCTCAAAGGACTCAGCTGAGCAGAGAGTTCTGGCGTTCACACCTGGGAGCAGGTGGGTTTGGCACAGACTGGAGCTGCAGGAAGTTTGGAGCTCTCTCCACGTTGGTTTTCACCTTGGCACTGAACTGGGACAAAGAATCATGGAATGGTTTGGGCTGGAAGGGACCTTTAGGATCATTCCAAATCCCTGCCATGGGCAGGGACACCTTCCACTCTCCCAGGCTGATCCAAGCCCCATCCAAACTGGCATTGGACACTTCCAGGGAGCCAGGGGCAGCCACAGCTTTTCTGGGAAGCCTGTGCTTCACCACCCTCAGAGGGAAGAATTCCTCCCAGTACCCCATCTATCCCTGCTCTCTGGCAGTTTAATGCCACTCCCTGTGTCCTGTCCCTCCATCCCTTCTCCCAAGTCCCTCTCCAGCTCTCCTGGAGCCCCTTCAGGCACTGGAAGGGCTCTGAGGTCTCCCTGGATCCTTCTCCAGGCTGGACATTCCCAGCTCTCCCAGCCTGGCTCCAGAGAAGAGGGGCTCCAGCCCTTGGAGCATCATCTTGGTCTCCTCTGGACCTGCTCCAGCAGCTCCACATCCGTGTACTGAGGCCCTCAGAGCTGGATACAGAACTCCAGGAGGGAGTGGAGCAGAGGGAGGGAATCCCATCCCTGGACCTGCTGGTCACATTCCTTTGGATGCATCCCATGGTTCTGCTGTCTCCTGGCTCCAACAGAGACCGGAGACAATGTGATTACAGCCAGACTCAGGTCAGACAGGTCAGAGCACCCCACAAAGGGTTCCTTGAATCTGCTGCTCATCCCAGATTCCCACCACACCTCCCTGTGTCCCCCGCTCTGCCCCAGCCATGTGCTGTGAGCTGCACCTGGGGCTCAGAGAAACTTTGGATGCTCCCCAGGAGAAGAAGTCAGGAACAAGATGATTTATTTTTATAAGGAGTCCTGTTCCTTCCAGGTAATCATTCACCTGCCTTTCATTTTTTTTTCCCAACCTGTTTTTCTCCCTCTCTGAATTCCATGCAGGTACTTCGTATCTCCAGGTTATTATTCAGATTAACCTCTGTGTAGCTCTTAACTCTTTCAGGGTGAGACCTTCACGTACCTCACTTCCCTGGCCAGTGGCCAGCACATGGATACAGCAATCCCATGGAGGAATCTTAGAGGATTCATAATTCCTAAAATCTTAGAGGATTCATAATTCCTTAAGTGTGTTTATATTGTGCATAGAAAGGATTGATCAATATTTTTAGCTAGTGGGAATTTTAATTCCTTGCCCCTCAATTCTTTTCTCACTCCCTTTAGCTCCTTTTTGCTTCAAAGCTGAGAAATTCTCCCTTCCCATCAACTCTGACTGAGGCAGCAATCACTTATTTGGAGATTATTTGCTCCATCTAGCTTTTCCAAGGCATTGTTAATGATGCAGGAATGTAAATCACTCGTTCAGTGTAGCTGTTACCTGCCTTAATTATCCCTTGCCTTTGTTCCAGGCTTAATCCAAGGAACAGGAGATACTTTCCTGCCTGAGTCACTTCTCGCTGACCCAGAAGGGAAGAACAAGGACAACACGTGTAAAACACTAAATAACCCAACCGAAAAGTACCAGCTTTGCCTCCAGGCCCTTTTCACCTCCCTCTAATCCTGCAAGGCTTGGCACTGGAGCTGGAAATATCCACGGTTTTGGCTGCTGGGAGCTGCCCAAACCAGTAGAAAACTTAAATGAAGATTTAGGCTCAGTGTGTCCTGCAACAAAAAACAGCTCAGGTCCAGATGCTTGAAGATTTCAGGAAGATGTTTCTGATCCCAAAACCTCTGGCCCCCAGAGCATTTCTCCCTGGGAAAGGGGAGGAAACCAAGACCTCTTCTATGAGGAAAGGCTGAACTGGGATTTTTCTGCCTGGAGAAGAGAAGGGTCTGAGGAGACCTCAGAGCCACTTCCTGTGCCTAAAGGGACTCCAGGAGAGCTGGAGAGGGACTTTGGACAAGGTCATGGAGTGGCAGGACAAGAGGGATTGGCTTCACAATAAAAGAAAGCAGCTGGGAATGTGAGGCTTGTTCCAGATGTCTGGAAAAGGCCTTATCTCCTCCCACCTGATCAGACACCCACAACAACATCACCTGTCCTGATCTACGCCCTCTCCCTGCCCAGCCAGAGCCCAGCCACGGCAGAACTCAATTCTCTGAGCTATCCCACCATGTCCCTGTGATCCCAACATTTCATGTGGCTCAGAGCATGGATTTAACCCCAGGCAACACGAGGAGTTGTGAGACAGATGGATTTTTTCAGCCTGGAAAACAGGCTGGGAAGGGAGGGCTCAGGGGGCCTCCATTGCATCTGGCATGGAAAAGGGTCAAAGGGAGGTCTGGGATGGATTTATTCCTCGTCCACAGGTTCCAAATGAAGTCTTTTTTCCATCACTTCCCATAGGAGAAGGGGCTTGTGGTCCTGGAATGGCAGGACTCCCATCCCAGTCCATCCCAAGGGAAGGTGCTGGCAGAACTGGGACCTGCCACTGCCACCTCCTGACAAGAGAAGAAAATGCAAATCCCTCCTTCCAGCCCATTTCCCAAGGAAGGAAGGACTTTCCAGGATAATTTCGATATTTTTGAAGTTTCACTGTTTCCATAATTCATAGATTGAAGTCACTTGGTTCCAACCAGCTTGAGGACGAGAAACCTCCAGGTGAAAATAAAATAAGGAGAAAAATTCAGTTTATCTAAATTGCCTTGAACAACCCAGGAGTTGAATTCCAGCAGGAGTAGCTCCACCTTGTCCTCGCAAAGAACCTCAGTGGTCACATACAAGGTGCCACCATCCTTTATTTACTGAGTGAATTGAACTTGAATTTCTTTTTTTTTTCATGTTTCATAGTTTGGAACTAAATGGGTGCTGCTGCTCCTGGAACTAAGCAGGTTTTACTGGTCTGAGCTCAGGTGCAATTCTCAGCCTCTGGAGCAGCAATGGGTGAGTGAATCGCCACAATCTGAGCAATGAGAGATGGAATCTGAGCCAGGAGCGCTTTGGGCACCTGTGGAAAGCACCTGGTTTAGCTCTGGGTGACAAAGTGTGGCAAGAATCCGTGTGAAATTCAGCCTGCCCAGTTGCTGGTGTTAATTGGAGCGGAGCAGAGAGCACGGAGCTGCTCACACCTCTGCCCCCACGAGTTTGGTGCTGTTTGTGTCACATTTCTGTGCGGCTTTATTAATGAGTTATTCATGTCAGCCCTGGTGGGTGATGGCTCCCTGTATCCCAGGAAAGTCACGGAGACCCAGGCACATTGTGCAACTCCTGAAATCTCTTTTTCTCGGGAGATGATAAGCGGGATGGTTGGGACATGATCCCACAGCCACATCAAGCACCTCCCACCTTTCCCTCTCCTCTTCAGGATGCCATTCCCCATTGCCTCCACAATCTCTCAAAATCCATGGAATGGGGAGAAAAGGAGGTGGAGAGGGTCAGCACGGGCAGGAAGGTGGAGCTCTTGATTCAATCTTTTTTTTTGTTTTGTTTTGTTTTGTCTTCCTCCAGCACCACTCCAATTTTAAACTCCAAACTCCCTTCCTACATGCCTTTCTTGATTCCTCCAAAACATCAAAATGAATCAGCGTTTTAGAGACTCCTCTTCAGTTCCAGAGCTTTTCCCCCCTCCAAAATCAGTATTTGCCATGGATAGAGAGGAGCCCTGTCCAGAGAGACAGCAAAGGGTAGGATATAACCCCTCTGCTCTGCCCTCATGAGATCCCACCAGGAATACTGTATCCAGGTCTGGAGTCACAAGCATGTGGATGGCAGGAATCTGCAGAGGAGGCCATGGAGATGCTCCAAGAGCTGGAGCCCTCTGCTCTGGAGCCAGGCTGGGAGAGCTGGGAATGCCCAGCCTGGAGAAGGGAAGGATCCAGGGAAACCTCAGAGCTCCTTCCAGTGCCTGAAGGGACTCCAGGAGAGCTGGAGAGGGACTTGGGACAACACAGGATGGAGGGAAGGACATTCCCACTGCTTTAAACTGGAATAGGGTGAGATTATATGGGATATTTAGAAGGAATTCTTGGCTGTGAGGGTGGTGAGGTCCTGGAATGGAATTCCCAGAGAAGCTGTGGCTGCTCCTGGATCCCTGGAAGTGTCCAAGGCCAGGTGGGCTGGGGCTTGGAGCAACCTGGGATAGTGGAAGGTATCCCTGTCCATGGCAAGGGGGTGGAATGAGATGATCTTGAAGGTCCCTTCCAGCAAAAACCATTCCAGGCTCCTGTGATGGGAAGGCCGGAATTCTTCCACCTCAGCCCCATTTGGGTCTCCCATCCTGGGATGATCAGGACAACCTTGGGATGCCAGTGAGGAACATCTGAAGGGCAAACAGGAGATGTGGCACCATTTCCCTTGACTTTCCAAACAGCTGAAATATGGAAAAGCCCATCCTGGGCCTGTGCAGAGACAGGCAGATCCTTAGGGAACAGCAGGAGCTGGGACATGGGAACAATGTGAGGAGAAACGGGGATGCCAGGCAGGAGGGATGTGCAGGTTTCTTCTGTGCAACGTCCCCAGTCCCCAAAATATTCCCCGTCGCCACTGGAGCCCCTCCCATCCCAAAAACCCCTTGCAAATCAGGCTGCAAAAATACAGATTGCAGCGGAAAATGAAGTCCAGCCTGGAACTATCCCGAGAAAAGGAATGAAACTCCCGAGCCCATCGCTGTTATTCCACATTTGTCTTACATTCCCCAGGGGATTTAATCCCCTTCTCCCATGGGACCCCATAAAATCTTTAAACAGAAATTAGAGTGATGTAACTTTGCAGAGCTGAATGTTGGAGAGAGCCGGGGAGGGGAATCTCCAGAGCACCCGGCCCTGTGTCCGTGTGTCCGTCCGAGTGTCCATCCGTGTATCCGGAGGCGGGAGCAGGGCTGGATCCCTGGGAGGGCAGGAAGAGGAGCAGCTGCCCACGGACACCCACACAGGGCCCTTTTTGTGCCCAAAATAGCAGCCCTCTCCCACAAGGAGGAGTGCAGGCTCCAAGGCCAAATCCCATCTCCATTCCCAGCAGGGTCACGGGCAAGTCAAGGATATTTATGAGCTATTGAAGGCAAAGACAATCCCTGTTCTTTATCCATCCCCAGGAAGAGATTCCAATGGCCCTGAGATGAAATGCAGGAATTTAACCCTCCTTTAGTCCTTCAATTTGGTCTGTCCTTTCTTTTTTTCCAGCCCACAACCTGCAGCCCTGAGCTTGGGATACAATCCAGGCAATTTCCTTCCACACAAAATAAGAGTTAATATCTGGAATATCTGCAGAACCACCCAAAAATCTCCTTCCAAGTGTATTTTTTTTTATTAATTCCATATATTTTTTATTAGAGTATAAGAAACAAGATGGAACATACACTTCACTTATACTTAGGTTAATATATTTAAAGGGATGGATGCTTCTTTATCCCGTTTATCCTGTTACAATAAAGATAATACACAGTTACAAATCTCACAGATAGGAATTAGTAAAATCAGCATTTCAGGGAAACCACCTCGGATCATCCAACAAAGCTGGAATAAAACGTGCCAACGTTTTTGTTTTTTTTTTTTCTGCAACATTTTATTGGCTTCATGTATTTTCATTTGATGGAACTGGAGGATTAGGGCTGGCAAAAAGTGCTCCCATGGAAAATGTTGGACTTGGGAAGCCTCACAGGCCTTTTATTTCTCAATTTCCACGATCAGAGCAAAGCTGGGCAAATTAAAACCTTCAATCTGTCTCTGCTGATGATGACTCTCTGCTTTGGGCGCAATTATTCGGTTTGAGGCAGCTCGTCCGCCTTGATTTCGGAGATTTGGACTTCTAAGTTCTTCCACCAAGTCTGGCAAAAACCAGCAGGTGGCAGGACCAACCCAGGGCTTCGCTTCCCTGGGCACCATGGGCACTCCCAAAATGCAAAACCAGGCGTTCCTGTTCCCATTCCTGCTCAGCAGCCTCAGAGAGGGGTGAAATAACTCCTTCAGCATCAAGGATCCACAGCCACCTTCATCCCAAACAGCTGGGACCAACCAGAGCAAGGGAAAGAGCCCTAAACCTCCAGGCATCCAGATGTGCACCACATCTGCTTTTTCCAGAGGGCACGGATCCTATAGCTCATCCCATGGACACACAGCCACCCCCACCAGAGCTTCCCACAGGGGCGGTGGGACCACAGCCTCCTTTTGTCACGGCAAATAAAGTCCCTGGGAGACAAATTCCTTCAAAAAAAACCCCAACTTGAGCAAACCAACACCAATCCAGGACATCCTTGTGGCAGCAAAGTGGATCCTCGGAGCAATAATCAAGCAACTGATCATTTGCTCTCTTGGAACAAGGAAGTCACGTCAGGTTTGTGGTTTCCAAAAGAAATTTTGCCCACAAAAAAAAAAAAAAACAAAACAATTCTCAAAACCAGCTGGAAGAACTGTGCTCGTTTTCAAGTCCTTTTCTTGGGCAAACAGGAAACTCCCAGATCCCGGGTGGGAGGTGCTGATGCCACAATGGATTTTGAGCATTTTTAGACAATCCACAAAAATTCGAGCCCTTGGTGGGGTGGTGGGAGATGGCAGCAGCTGCTGGTGAATTACAGCCATCTCCAGGATGGAAGCACTGAAAGCATTTTCTCAGGAACACGCTCCAAAGTGGGCAGGTATTTCACTTTAGCTCCTAATTTCCAGTAAAAACTCTTCCAGGATATTTTATGCACCTAGGGAGTAAAACCTCCTCCCCTCATAACCTCTTTTCTTGCCACAACAGGTGAATATCTGAGTTTTCAGCTCAGATTTTGATCTCTTAATTTCCACAGTCCGCAGAAACACATCCAAAGCACTTCAGGGCTGTCCCACCACAGCCCTCAAATTCCAAATCCAGCATTTGGATCAACAACCCACCAACCAGTCTGAACACTTCATAAATCCCATTGGTTTTCCTACTTATTGCCTTAATAATAATGATTTTTAATTACTTCACCTGCCCATTTTTAGGCCTGGGTTTTACAACAGACGAGGTTCTCACCAGGTTTTTCATTCTGGGGATTTGGAGGCAAAAAATAAACCTAGAGTAGGACCAGGAATAGTGAGAGTTGGCATGACTGATGAGAAAGTGCTTGGGATTCAACTGTGACAAGCTGTCAACCCCCTCCCTCTCTCAAACACACACGGATCCATCCAAATGTCTTTTTGCCAGGAAAGGAAATACTGAAAATATCTCTTTTTTTTCCATATTCTAGATTAGAGTACATGGGAAGGAAGAGACAAAAAGAGAGAGAGGAAGAAAAACAAATCTTGTGAAATTTTATCCAACCAACCCTCAGCTCACTCCCCTGGCAATTCCATGAATGCAATTTGTAATTTATTGGGATAAGCAGCCTCTGGATGCTCCTCCCATGAGCCTGGCACAACCAAATCCTTGGCACTGGCCAAGGAACCCCAAGAAAGGAAGGAGATGGCCCTTGGAGGAGACAACCAGGGCCTTTGGAGGAGACAACCAGGTCTTCAGCCCATGGGGTTGTCCAGTGGGGCATTGTCAGGATCCTCATAAAAGCATGGATGGACATCAGGACACAGCTGATGGCTTTGAAGTTCAGCTCTTTGCTAAAGGTAATCGAGTCCCAAACCAACCCCAAAACCTTTTTCCAGATGGCCAGAAAAGACACAGCCTACCTAAATTCAATGTACAGTGCTCTGGGTGCCACCTCGTCGTCACAGCAAGTGCTGAGGGACAAATGAACCCAAAAAATGAGGTTTTGAACCCTTTTGGGAGGAAGGCTGAGGCACAGGGAAGCTGGGGAATATTCATCTCAGTTTAGGGAGTTTTTCCCCATTTTCCCTGTGCCCCACGTGCATAGCAGAGGTTTGTGGGGCACCTCAGGCCCCAAGGTCCCAGGAGGATGCATTGTCCTAAGGAAGGCACATCCAAGGACCAGCACAAGTGACGCATTCTTCCCAAATTAACCCCTAAATTGCAGACCACATCCCACTGACCCATCCCTCCTGTTGGAAAAGCTGTCATTAACATCTCTGTCCCTTTAATTAAAGAGGGGAGAAGGGAGGAGGGGGAAAAAGCATAAAGCCACTTTTGTTACCAACATTTCTGTACAACTGCAAACACCTTTCATTTATCACTACCTGAAGAGGGGACAGAGGTGGAACTGAAAGTTTGTGGAGCTTTTGTTTGGATTTTGACACAGAATAGGAGAAGCAGGTACAAGGCATGGCTAACTTGTGCCAACACCTGGGTTTTGCTGCTAGAAATAGAAGAAAAAAAGCCCAGTGCACCTCTTGATCAATCAGTGGAAGTGACAAAGAGCTTGAACTTGACAGTTTAAGGCTGAATTTTGGCTTGGTTTGTGGCGAGCAGGTCCACAGGCAGGCAGAGTAGGTAGGACAGAAGACACAGAGAGGGCAGGAGGACACATCTCCCATGGGACAGCTGAAAACTTCTAGGAAAAACCTTGCCGAAACACCTGGGAAGATCCTGGGAGCTGAGGGACAGCAGATGTGGAAGGTTGGGTGGTGAAGTCACCTCCAGCAGTCCACGGGCACCATCAGGCATTGAAGGTTGGACCTAAAGATCTGGCTATGGACATCTTCTCCTCTGACTCCACCACATTTTCCAGACCTGTTGCCCGTGGTCATTCAGGTATCGCCACTGTGGTGGTCACCATGACAAGTCCAAAGTGGGGAAACTGAGGCACCAAGTCTTTGTAAAATGCAGATTCACTTCAGAGTCCTCCTGCCAGGGTAATTGCTCCATTAGAGTTGACTCAGACCCCAAAACCTGGCATTTATCACTAAAATGCACCTGGAAAAAGTCATTCCCAAGGGAGGTGAAACAAGCTGGCCCAGAGGTTTTTATCAGGAAGGACAGCAACAGGGAGGAGATGGATTTGCTGCTCACAGCTGGAAAGGATGTGGAGATGAAGCACCCAAAAGCTGCTCAGGAGGGTGAGGGACCCTCGTGCTGGGTACCAACATTGGGATTTTCCATGAAAGAGTTCCTAATTCCTGGAGCAAGGAAACACACACACGTCCCATCTCAGGTAACCACAGGAGCAAGTTTATTCAGGTCTGGCACTTACAGAACTTGGAAGGACAAGGTACACGGCATTGGTTTTCCAGAAAAGTCAGCCCAGGATCAGAAGAAACGAGACTATTTTATAAAAAGAGGCTGCAGCTGTGAGGGGCCAGGAATGTGTCTCCCTCTGGATCCTGCATTCCCTCTGCCTGTGCCACCCATGTGCTGGAGCAGACCTGGTGGTGCTTGGGGTGAATCTGTTCTCAGCGAGTCCCAGCCTGGTTTAACCAACTTTAGAAATTAGGGGGGTGGGAGGGGGGGATTATTAATAGGTAGAAAAAGCAGAAACCCTTCCAAAATCATCCACCTTGGCGAAGGAGGAGCGAGAGTGCAGCGGGAGACGTCCACAGGAGGAGGAGGAGAACAAGCTCAGCCAAACCACCCAGGTCCTCCAACTCGCTTGGAAGAGCAAAAAAAGTCTGGGAAACAATCACCTTGGAAGCCTGCTGAGAAGTAGAGGATCTCCTTGCAGACAGCAACAGAGGAGATATTGGCTAACAAGACCCGTGGGAGGCGGCCCTTCCTCAGGCAGCCCCGTCACTGGCGAGCCTGCAGGACGTAGATGAAGCTGATGAGAATTCCCAAGGCCAGGATGGTGTAGCTGGCTCGGACGCTGCTGGAACCGCTGATGTTGCAGAGGAAGGAGTCGCAGCAGTAAACGGAGGCGGCCGCTATTCCCAGGTTGATCCCGGCGCTGGGGCAGATGGGAGAGCATCCCTTGGAGATGGACTGGCCGGATTTGCCGCCTGGATTTGGGGTGGGGAGGGGGGGGAGAGGAAGGAAAAGAGGCAGGTTTAGAATGTGGTTGTTTTCTGGGTTTCTGATCACCTGCTCTGCAAAGGAATTTCAGCGCTGGAAGAGCCGGGGCAGTGCAGGTGGCACAGGGTGGATGAAGTGCTCCAGAGGGGATGAAGTGGTTCTCGGAGACAGGAATCCCATCTTATCACGGATCACCCGTGATAAGCTCACACAAACACCCCAGAGACCACACAACACCCCTTTGGATTGGTCAATGCTCAGCCACAATGGCTCCCTGTGAGGAATCCCAAAAATCCCTCTTGAGCTTCATTCTGGGGCTCCTCAAGGGAGACAGGGAGCGCTGGGGAGACACTTGGGAGCCAAGTCTGCATTTTACAGAGAGGCACAGCCCATGTTAAGAGGAAAGAGGAAACCATTAGCAGTGGGCTACAAAGGGAAGTTTACAAAAGCTCCCAGTCTCTGTTTGTGCACATCTGACCCACCCACACTACAGACTCGGGCATGGAATTCCCCCACTCCTGCCAGGGAGAGCCAGGATGGGCTCTGGTTCCTGCAAAGGTTCCAGGAGATCTGCCAGAGCATCCTGCCTCCCTCAGCACAGCAGCTGGGAAGGACAGAACCCCCATCCCGAAATCTCTCGAGGCACTCAGGAAGGAAACCCACAACCCTCCCTTCCCGCCTCGTCCACGGAAAGTGAAGCAAAGGTGGGGACTCGGGGACAAAGAACCCAAACAGGAGGCGAAAAATCAGCAGGAACAGCAACCCTGGAGCTTCCCACACAGGGAGCCTGCAGCATCCTCCACGCTTTCACTTATTCATCAGCAAACTCCCCGCCCCCAGCCTGAAATTCCCCCCGGACTCGCGGGCATCGGTGCAGGCACGTGGGCTTTAGCGTGACTCCTCCTGGCAGCGCGTCCCTCCTCACAATCCCCGTGGGATGGTCCGACACTCAGTTGCTAAGCAGAACTTTCCCTTTTTTTTTTTTTTTTTTTTTTTTTTCCCCCAACCCAGCCAGAAGAAGGCAAAGCCTCGCTGCAGCTCAGCAGGTGAGCCAGGAGGGAAGCCAGGAGGGGCAGGAGGAGGTGCTGTCGCCACTCACCGAGTCCCACTCCGACGTACGTCGTCACGCAGTGGTTTTCATTCTCTCCACACTGGACAGGCGTCAGGCAGGCCCAGTTGGAGGAGGCATCCGAGCAGGAAAAGCAGATGAGCGTGTGGGCTGCAAGAGAAAGGCAAAGCTCATTTAGGGGCTGGTGGGAAGGTGTCCTCACTCGGAGGTCCCCACCTCTGTCCCACGGGATGTCTCGCATCTGCCCACAGCCACATTTTTGGTTTCAGCTTTATCAACCTGCAACAGGGGATTTTTTTTTTTTTTTCCCCAAAAAATTGGCCAAGCAAAATGTTCAAGCCTCAGGGAGGCATTTCAAGCTCTTATCAGCTGAAGCTGATACAACCACAGCCTGGTACTTTCTGTCACCACCCTGTTTGCACCAAGAATGCGCCCGAGCTACAGCTGCCAACTTTAAACCAAACTCCAGAGGAGAAAATTTTAAGGTTTGGGACCATTCAGCCCAGCCACCACCTGGGGCAGGGAGGTTGGAATTGCATTATCTGAAGTCCCTTCCAAGCGAAACCATTCTGATTTTAAGATTCTGTGACACTGATGGGAAATGCTTCAGGTGTGACCATAGGTTTAAACTTTCCATGACCCAGCTTTGGGCACCAAGATCAGGCCATGCTTGAGCTGCAGCATGAGGCAGAAATGATTTTTCAGCTGCAGAAAGCTCAAGACCTGCAAGACCAGCAGGCCCCCTAAAATTATAGAATCATGGAATCATTTCAGGAAAAGACCTCTAAGAACTTTGAATCCTGCCATTAACCCAGCACTGCTAAATTCCAGCACTAAACCAAGTCTTCAGGCAAAACAGCTGCACAATTTTTTTCAACGCTTCCAGGGATGGTGATTCCACCACTGTTCCAAAATTTGACCAGTGAAGAAATTTTTTCCTCATTTCCAAACTAAACCTCCCCTGGAGCAACTTGAGGCCATTTAAGGCTTATCCTACAGCAGCAGGATGGATTAGCTGGCTCCCATCCCTCATCCCTCACGAAGAGGAATGATTGGAAAACAGCATTTGGGGTGGGAAGTGGTTGTGGAGGCAGCCTGGACCAGAGACTCAGCAAGGCCATGGGCACTTTGATCTCTGCATTTTACACACAAGAGCATCACATCCACGCTGCAGTTGTTGACCTACATATGCAGTCGGATCAGGTCTGCTCCCAATCTTCCACGGACTCGGGATTTTGGAGCTCCCAGGCAGCCCTTCCACGAGGCACTGCCTTTCCCTTTCTGTATTTGTGGGATGCAAAACAGAGCGAAGCTGATTGAGGGTGGGAAGTGTGAGCCAGCCCCATGGATTATCAAAAATCACAGGATGGTTTGCGTTGGAAGGCAGCTTTAGGATCATTCAGTTCCAACCCCCTGCCACGGGCAGGGACACCTTCCACTGTCCCAGGTTGCTCCAAGCCCCATCCAGCCTGGCCTTGGACACTTTCAGGGATGGGGCAGCCACAGCTTCTCTGGGAAACCTGTGCCAGGGCCTCACCACCCTCACAGGGAAGAATTTCTTCCCAATATCCAACCTCAACCTACTCTCTCTTTCAGTTTGAACCCCATTCCTTCTTGTCCTATCCCTCTCCAGCTTTCTTATAGACCCCCTTTGAATATTTTCCTAAGGAACTGAAGCCCTGGAATAGCTCTCTGAGGCACAGAAGTTACTGACATGGATATTTTGAAGAATTATTATTTGGACAAATATTGCTCAGCATCTGCCCTACTCTGTCACAGGACTGTTCTTCTCATTCCTGTTTCTCTCAGGAAAATAAAAGGCTTCTACAAGAAAAATGAGAAAAAAAATAACAATTGCTCTCAGAGGAATGACTTTTGGGCAGCCACAGCCGAGGAGGGGAAAGAAAACAAAATATAATCTCAGGGAAACAGATTAAAGTGCGTTAGTGGGAGATCCTGAATGTCACAGCAGAGCAGCCAAATCTCTGCTTTGGAATGGAAGCCAAGACCACAAAGCAGGAACTTCCTGGACTGGCTCAGGCATCCTCCAAGGATCCTCACTCTGGAAACAATCCTCACAACAAACCCGGGTCACCCGAGCACACCAAGGCACCCATCACAACCCACAGGGCCACCGGCTGAGTCAAAACCTCCAGGAGAGATTCCTCAGTGGATCTCTGCGCTGAGGAGATGGGGAGGAGGAGGATGGGACCAGCCACTGAGTCACTGCTCCTCGCTGGGCTGGCCACAACTCCACGTGGGGAGCTCGGAGTGAAGCCCAGGTCTGCTCCCGAGTCTCAGGTGACCTGTCCCAAACTCTCTTTACCTCACAACCACCCCGAGGAGGTGAATTGACTCATCCCAGGAATCTTCAGCAATCAGGAATGAAGTGGATTACAGGCTTCCTGCAGGTATTCTGGCAGGACAGACGTCCCCACATGTGTTTGCTCGCTGCACTGAAGGCACGGCGTGGTGCAATGCTGTTCACTTAAGGTTCCAGAAGCAAACACACCAGAAATCTTTGGACATGACATAAAAGTGCTGTTGGGCATGAAATTCTCTGCCACGTGACTCAATCCCTGCTCCTGCCACTGCATGTCCTACCTGTCCCCGTGTTTTTCATTGTCACACCTACCCATTACCCCTTGTCTTAACAGGAAAAGAAAAAATCCTTCCAGGAGAGGCAGAGTTTAAGAAAGGAAATATTCAGCCACTTTCTGCCCCCAAAAAACATCCACTGCACAGTTATGAGAGCACAAACAGGCTGAGTGGTTTAGACAAAAGGCATAAGAGAGGTGGCAGAAATAATTTCATGCAGCTGTAGACGGAGCAAAGAGTTGGAGCTCAAGGTTACAAGAAAAGAAAAAAATAAGGGGAAAAAAAATCACAAGACTGAACAATGCAAAAGAGAAGCCTTGTTTCCACCAGTGGAAGAATTCATATGTTTATTTGTTCGCTGCTTAGCTTCTCGGAGGAACAAAGAGCTCCCCAAACAGAGAAGGGCATTTGGGGGAATTCCTAGAGATAAGGGGTTGAATCATTTCTGCAAAGACAGGGGGGAAAAAGGCCTTTAAAAGCCCTCTTTGGAGCTCGTCAGCACCAGGAAAATGCTGTTGCATCGGCAGCTTTCCCATTCAGCCCCGATGTCGCTTTTCCATTCTCTTAGGCAAAATCCTTATCAAGATCCACAGGCAAGATCTTTGAGCAGGAGGTAAAGCTTTTCTGTGAAATCCCCCCAGGACACGCTGGAAGTGTTTGGGGATAAAACCACCTGCAACAAACCCTTTTCGCCTGGATAAAAACTTACTTTTAAAGCTGAATGGGGTTGTGCTTTTTTTGGGAGGGGGATGAAACCCTTTACGGCCTTGGCCTTGACCGCTGGAACTGAGCCCAAGCCAGCTGGGCTCTGCCGGAGACCCAATGCTTTAATCTCCAGTTGCTTCCAGGATCCCACTGGGAGGGAGGAATTGGAAAGGGCAGCAAACAGCCAATTTCATCTCAGCGGTGCCCTCAGAAAACAAGAACGGACCCTGCTTGCTGAGCAGGGGCTGGGAGAGCTCACAACTCTCCCGTTTGGCTCTTTGTTTGGTTTCTCCCATATGGGAACAATACGTGGTTTCGCACGGCCCCAAGGAGTTTGGAATAGTGAGGGATGGAGTCCGGGGGGAAGGAGGGCATGGCAGGCCCTGCGACTTGGGCAACTTGGCAGCTTAAAGCACAGCAACAGGAACCGCGCTCTCCCCAGGCTCGGCGGCAGCCCCTCACAGGGCATCGTCCCTTTGGGGGTCACCGCGCCCCGAAGGATGCTCGGAGGGGGCAGCAGGAGCCAGAATCACGAGTGGCTCTGCCCTGACTTAGCTCCATCAGCCATTGCCGGGGCTGGGCTGCCTCTCCCCTCCACCCCCCTTCCCCCTCGGCTGCATCTCAGCCCATCCCAGCGCCGTTATCCCGGCTGGCTGCGCCGAAAAGGGGGAGCGGAGCCGGCCCTGCTCTTTGTTCGAGCTGCGACTGGGAAAAGCTCCAGGACATCCACCCGCACAGCCGGAGATGCTCACCTATTCATACAGGCGGGGCAGCCCTGAAGTTCCTGCTTCAGGAGGGACATTGCTGCGAGGCACGTCTTGGGAAGACACCCCCGCATCCCGCTCCGAACCATAACGCGGCTCAGCGCTGTGCCCCCGACCCCTTTTCAACCCTTATATCCCCCAAAACCTCCAACTTCCACAGCCTACCCTGCCACACGCATCGCTCCCCCAACCCCCAATTTGTTCTCTAACGCAGGGCTGCCGAGGGACCGGGGGACCGGCGGGGCAGGCGATGGTGGAGGGGACATCCCCTTCGCTTACCTCTCTCCACGCACAGCACCGCGGCCAGCACAGCGAGCAGGAGCGCCTTCATGGTGCGGACGATGTGGCCGGAGAGATGCGCAGGGCGGCTGGAGGAGCGCAGGGCTGGCGGCAGGGCCGGGCGCCGGGGGTGGGGAAAGGGCGGCGGCTCCGCCCCGCGGGCCGGGCCCGGCCCCCGCGCCGCCTCCCCCCTCCGCCTCCCCGGCCCCGCCTGGTTTCGTTTCCCCGCTAGGGAGAACCGGGGCCGGGAAAGGGGCGCTGGGAAGAGCGTGTCGGCATGGTAGCGGCTGGCAGAGGGGGAACAGAGCCAGCTTTCCCCTAGCCGTGCCCCAGGAGGCTTTTTCCAGCCCCTTTTCGGGTCCCCTGTGTTTCCCTGAAGGAGGAGACGGGAGTAGGGGGCTGCGTCCGTGCTGGACCCCACTCATCCAAGTCCAGTCCTTCCAACTCAGTTTATTCCGTGATCCTCTGACTCCCTCTACCCACAGGACCTGCTGATTTCCTGCTTCCCTTCCCTCCTCCGTGCATCTCCTCTCACAGATCCCCTGAGCACACACGCATCGTCCTCCACACATTCCAAACCACCCTGTACTCACACATTCGCTGTATTCAGGGCTCCCTGCATGGATCTCATGCAAGCGAGACTCCACAGATACAGGAGCTGTCCCTGCATTCAACACCCCCCTCTTCAGGTCTGACCCCTCTGCACGCACAGCCCCCACTCACGATCCAAGCACATAAAGAACCAACTCCCCCATCTGTTGACCAGAGCCTAAATTGGATTAGACATAGAGGATTGGGAAGCTTGAAGAGCCCAGCAGCTGGGGTGGCATGGGACAGCCTGGGCTGCTTGGCAGGATGAGTCTTCAGACTGTAAATAAGTCCCCTGATGTTGGAGTGTCCCAAATTCAGTAGGTCCCATGGAAATAACTAAATCCTGTAGGAAATGAGCTGCAGGAGGGGCAGTGAGGGAGGGTCCCTGTGAAACTGGCTGTCAGGAAAGCCTGGCAATGGAGGATAAGGATGGTGAGCCAGCAGGAAACAAGCAGGCTTGACAAACTCTGTGCCACAGATGGTTTAATTCTGCAGAGTCAGCATTTCTTGGCGAATGCATCTGTCAGGAGAAATTCCGGCTCCTGTCTTGTCGGAGGCATTCAGAGCACTCTGCTTGGGCAGCAAACCCATGCCTGCAAACCCCTGCTTCCCTTTTCTTTCCCGTGGCTCAGTTTTATTTGTCACTGCCAGGGATTCTAGCGGGAACTGACTTTGGAGCAGTTTCTGTGGTCTCATATCTTCCTCTGGAACAGGCTGCTGGGACAAACCAAATACTAAAAAAAAATGGGAAGTTTCAGCTTTGTGGTAACTTGAGAAAACATAATTCAGACACATTTACAAAACCCCTGTTTTTACAGGCTGAGGAAGTAGATTTTGGTTGGATATTGGGAAGGAATTCTTCCCTGTGCGGGTGGGGAGGTCCTGGCAGAGGTTGCCCAGAGAAGCTGTGGCTGCCCCATCCCTGCAAGTGTTCCAGGCCAAGCTGGATGCTGCTTGGAGCAACCTGGGATAGTGGAAGGTCTCCCTGCCCATGGCAGGAGGCTGGAAACTGGATGATCATTAAGATCTTTTCCAACCCAGATTTAGGATTTTTATGTAACACTCTCCTCATCCCCAGGATCTACAGCTTCCAGGATTTCTCCAGCACTTAAATTTAACATTATCATCCCCATTTTTTTTTTTCCTGGAAAGGGTCTGTCTGCTGATAAGAAGGAACAGGGAGGACCTAAGAGTCACAGAGGTCACAACCCAGCACGGGATCTGGAGTCATCCCGATACTGCTGGAATGGCTGGGCGGGGACAGCGCTAATGACAGGATGCTGCAAAAGGAAGAGGTGACCAGAGCCACCAAGGACCAGTTTTCTGTGGTGGGAATTACACCAGGTAAGGAAGGAAGCCCTTCTGAGAACCTGGGGATCCTTTTGGGTCCCTTCCACCTCAGGATATTTTATATTCTGTGGCCTAAGCTCATCTCCCACCTCCCCCCAAGGTTGTTGTGTGGGACAGAGCTCAACCCAGCAACTCTGCTGGCAGAGATTTCTGTTCTAGTCCAGCCCACAAAACACAGCCCTGAGAGCTCCAGCCTCTTCTTGCGAGTTTGGAGGTCACTGGAGGACTTTATTGAACCATTGGCTTAATACTGTGAGCGCAAGGCCAAAAAGTATTTCTTCACAAAAAGGAGGGTGAAGCAAGAGAGGCAGCAGGGGTAGAGTCCAGCACCAGGAATGTGACACGTGCTGGAAAAAGGTGGAGACAGCTTTAAAAACACCCTTGAGGGAGAAGGAGATAAGGAGGTGGCTGGATCAGAGGACAGACTGGTGCTGGGGTAAATACTTCATGGCTGTGGCATGCAGGGGAGGAATGGGTACAGTTAAAATCAGGAAATGATGAGTGTGGCAGGACCCTTGATGGGTGGGGGCAGCAGAGATGGTGCAGAAATTAAACCTAGGCTAACTAGGCCTGCAAGGGTTTGATGTTGAACAGGCACTAGACGAGTTAAAGTTTGTAATTGGGGGTCAGTAAAAGCTTGCTCAGCTTCAGGTGGGACGCAGAGAGGTTCTTTCCCCAGCACGCTTCTGTTTCAGGGTTTGTGTGAGACTTCCTGGGCCTGGCTGTGCACGTGAGGCACCAAAACCCCAGAGGAATTTGCAAATGAGACGTTTCCCCTGTCAGTGGAGCAGAACTGCTCAAACAGCTTTCCTCCAATGACACAGGAAGGGGACAGAGCCCTTTTTTTTTTTTTTTTTTTCCCCAGTAATTGCATCATGCTGTGGAGTTGGGAATTGTTCAGGTTTCTTCAGAGGGTTTGGAACTGCTCTGTGACAGAGTCCTGCCTCACCTGCCGAAACGTGGAGAGGACTGGGACGACATGAGAGAGCAGGAACCCAGCGCCTCCATCCTTGCTGCTTCCTCTCATCCCCAAAATTCGTTTTGTCTGCAGCACTTTGCTGCAACAAAGTGCTTTTCCAGGTGCTGGCACAGCCCCCAAAACTCCATGGAATGCTGGAGCTGGGATCCCTGGAATCCCTGGAATTCCTGCTCCCACCATCCTGCTGGATGAGAGGCCCGACTCCATATCCCAGCCCTTCCTCCTCATCCCACCCTGAATGTTTCCCCTCCTGAAGTCCCCCCAATCTCTCTGGATCAAAGTTGTCCAGGAGACCCTCAGGAGGATATTTGGAGCACCCAAGGATGCTCCAGACGTAGATTTTTTCCATGGGCAAACCAAGCTGCAGGTTATTCTTTGCTGTCTGTGGTGCCAAACAGGTCACTGTCCTCTACCACCTCTGCTGCATCCTGTGGGGAAAAATTGAGATTTCTCTCAGGTAGCCTCTGAGATTCCTGAAAATTCCTGAAATAAAGGTGCCCAACCAGATCTTGGGGCCACACCATTTATTATATTTTTTTATAGATAAAGGAATAAAACCTTTATCTGCCCCCTCCAACCACAACCTGCAGTCAGAATCTGGCTGTCGGGTGGATGAACTTTCACTTCTGGCTGACATCCACATTTCCTTTTCCCTTTTCTCCCCGAGCCTAAGGTGAGTGTGGATTGCTGTCTGGTGAGTCTCAGCTGGTGTTGGAATTCTCACACTTCCTCCTTCCAAAGTCTGTGTGACTCACCCTCAGCCGTGCTTGTTTTAGGCTTTTGACAGGAAAACAACCGTGACTCTTTAAGAAGAGCTTTTTCCCAGGCAAAAAAACTTTAATTTCCCTGAGCAGCCTCAGCAGGGCCCTCCTCAGACTGTGCCCATGGCTCCAGGAGCCCCCTTTAAGCTCAAGCTTAACCCTTTAGGCCCTGTAAGTGTCCTGGATGACCTTGGCCATGTGCTGGGTTTGTCTCCATCTGTTTCTGGCCTCAGGCTGTGACTTTTAGGGCTGGAATTGCTGATCCTTTTGCTCTTCCAACCCAGGGTATTTCATGATTCTCTCCTCCAACACTAATCCTTAATTATATCGTGTCTGTCCCTGTCTCCAGGCCTAATTCAATCTCCTGGGTGAAGTCTGGACTCATTTTACAGCTTTTTTCCCCCCAATCCTGGCCTTTTTTTGTACCATCAGAGGTTCTGGACCACCCACAAAATTTTCTGGTCACCTCCTCTCCCACAACAGAGGCCTCATCTCCAGGTTTTTGGGGGTGGGAAGAGGCTTTTCAGTCCTTTCTCTTACTCCTTCCACCAAAAAAATGCACTTTTCTGTGGGCAAGGAATTCACCAGGCTCCAAGGAGGCAGCACAAAAATATGCTGAAGCTGTAGGCAAGGTGATAGACTTATGGAGGTTTGTCGTGGAAATGTTAAACTTGGTATAAAAAATAAGAACGGGAATGTGTGGAAGAACCAGAAGAACCAGCAGAGCCAAGGGTAAAAGCAAAGGTATTTGCTGAGTGCCTGTGCTCATTCAAAAGTAGAGAAAGAACAAGCTGACCTTGGATAGGAAACTCCAGAGGACTAAGAGCAGGGTAGGAGCCATAAAACGCCCAGATAAAGTAAGCAAAAGGGCTGGAATATTCAGAAATTTCATGTAAAAGGGGGAAAACGAAACAGAAAGTGAGCAGAGACAGCAATGTCTCGCCAAAAGCTGTAAAAAACCAAAATTGGGTTTTTTTTGCTCTGCCTTTCACCTTTTACCCTCACCTCGTGCTCAGCCTTAAGGGCACGAGGAGAGTTGCAGGGCTTTCATCTTTTTTGGCTGCTGGTGGCACAGAAGTGACACGGGCCAGATGATCTGGGCACACCCACACTGGTGCTTGTGACCCAGTGAAATCCACAAGGAGGAATGTGGAAGGCAAAATCCGCTTTCTCCAAGATTTTTTATATATTATCAAATATAAAATCTCTTCTCCCTTCTCCCCGAAGATCTCAAAGTGGGGAGTTTTATTCCTCCAGTTTCCTGTGACTGCAGAAGAGAGTTTCTCATTCCCAGGAGCGGCGTCTGCTCGTTATCTAATTGCTGATTAACATCACATTCTGCATCCTGGAGCTGCAGGCAGGTCCCAGGTGAGCTGTTGTGAGCGCTGGGCACAGAGCCAGGGCCTGTTCCTGCCTCTCCTGGACCAAGGAAAATTGTACCCCTGGCACCCCCAACTCTTTGCGTGGAATTTGAGGACTTGCCTGAGTAAGGAATCATCTGGAAATGGGGAAACAATAATTCCTATGCAGAGCTCTCTCCACCTTCTGCCTCAGAACTTCTTTAGTTTTGACTGGAATCCTGAGACCCCGGAGCTGGGCATCCTTTGGAGTCAAAAATTCCTACATGGAAGTCCTTTCCACATCACTGGAAGAGCTTTGGGTCACTTTTGCTGTTCAGCCTTTGTCTTGGAGCAACCTGATCTCGTGGAAGGTGTCCCTGCTCATGGCCAGAGTGATTGGAATGAGATCTTTTAGGTCCCTTCCCATCCAAGACATTCAATGGTTCTGTGATAGAGCAAAACCCAGCCCTGAGCACCCCAATTCTGCTCTGGTGGAGGGAACCAGCTCCACGTGGGAATGACAAAAAGGTGACAGAGAGAGGCAGGAATGGGAATGACCAGGAATGAGTTCATTCTCCAGCTCCATTGGAGACACAGAGGAGACGCTGAGACCAGAGTTTTTCCATGCTTTGATGAATCCTAATTATGGTACTAAAGCTGCTGCTTCTGGAGGCAGTTTTCCAGCTCTTCACCCTACTTTGGATGCCAGGAATTCCTTCTGATCCTATAAAAAATCCTCTTTGCTGCTGTGTCAACACCAACACAAAAAGTGTGAAGAACAAAGCAGCCCAAGCCTTCCATTTGGAGGATCTGGAAGGTTTCATCCCATCACACACCACTTCACACTTCCCAGTGCAATGTGTAAGATTTTTCCACGGAGTCCAGAATTCCAGCAGGGCTTTGTTTCACATTTTCTTCCCAAAGTTTGACACGTGTTAAACTTGTGATCCGGCACATCTTCTTTTCCTGCCAGATTGCTGCGAGGGAGATTCCCTCATCCCATACTTGTGCCACATTAACTGGAGAGCTTTTTGTGCTTGTCCTTCCTAAATTACATCCCTCTTTTCTCAACCTACCACTTAGATTTACTGGAATCACCCAGAATTCTCCTGTTTGCAGATTCTCTCAGCTCGTCACCCGTGAGCTCAGTGAATTTATTGTCTAATACATCATCCAAACCAGCAATTAAAACTTTGCATCATCCCAGAGCCAAGAGGAGCCTTTTAATGGATCACTCCAGCCTGACAGCAAATTGTTGGCTGTGGTTTGCTCGTGATTTCAGCCCGACTGGGTTTCCTTGGTTTTGCTTCTGAGCCCATCACGTCACACTGTGCCCAAAAGCTTTATTAAGGCTGAGCTGTGTGACAGGTACCACTTTTACCCTCGCAGATTTTGTTATCTTGTCACAGGGAGGGATATCACCCACCTGTCACAAAATCCTCGCTGATCATCCCTGCCTCCTTGGTAACCCCCTCACTGTTGATTGATGATTTATTTCAGAGCTTTTTATTTCCCACTCTGGGTTGGCTGCTCTGTGTGTCCCTACACCCTTTTTAATAATGGATTATTTCCACATTTCTTCATGGAAAGGCTTTGGAGGTGGCACTCAGTGCTCTGGTCTGGTTGACAAGGTGAGGATTGGTCACAGGTTGGACTCAATGATCTTGGAGGCTTTTTCCAACCTAAATGAGTCTGTGATTTGTTGTTACCCAGTCTCCCAAAACACCCAAATTTCCCTGCTGAGAAGAAACAGGAGCAGGAGAAACAGGCTTGGTTTTGGTAGCTGTGATGGATTTCTTTTCCCATTTTTCCTGGACACCACTTTGGCTGACAACCCCCACTGATTTGCATATTTACATAGAAAACATTAATTTTATTCACTTTTGATGTGTTAATTAGTTCATCTCGTTAATATCTGTGGCAGCAAAGTGGCTCTTGCCGTTGTGTTTGATGTGGCTGTGTCTCCACACCTGTTTTCCCTCTTTCTCCACACATGGAAGCACAAACACAACTCCTGACTCTGCAAGTGCAGCTCAGAGCTGTGGCATTGGAGAAACAAATCCTACACTGAGGCTCCAAGAACCACCTGGAATTCTTTTCCCAGACTGCTCAGCCTGGAGAGCAGCAGCACCCAAACCTCACACTGGAAAAGGGAAATGGGACTGATTCAATCCATGGGGAAAAAAAGTAGATTTTAGGCTTTGCCCAAAGCTGAGCCACTTTGATCTTCTACCTGCACCTTCCTCCAGCCCAGGGAAGGGAGAAACCAGTGTGGAAAAGGAGCTGTGACCTCATAATCAGCCCATTCCTCACCTCCAATCAAGAAGGAGAATTTTAAATTGTCCCTCTTCCTTCTTTATTTAAAAGAGTTCCAGCAACCTTCCACTCAGAGGATCGGTGGTGACAAAGTCCATCCAGAATTCCCACCTCCAAATTTACTTCTCTGTGACCTTCAGCTCCCACAACCAGGGGGTTTTAGTCCAGGAGCTAGGTGGGTGGACAAGACAAGGAGTAAATCCTGTTAAACACAATCCCTTCACCTCCAGAGAATCAGTCGGGATAATCCCAGATACTTCAGCTGCTTTGGCATCCAGAAATTCCAGGAAGAGAAAGAGTTCCTCTAAATTTGTAGACAATTCTAGGAAACCACTCTCGCTTGACCTTCTGGCAGCACTTGGACTGCTGTGGTGAAAACTGGGGGAAAGGCTGGGAGTAAGGGTCTGCAAAATACCTGGACAAAATTTGTTCTTCCTCCTGAATGTGTCCATCCTGGTTCCCCACACCCTCACTGGACTTATCTCAACCTTCCACTTGTTTCTTCCCCTCCAGATGGTCTCTCCAGCAAGATTTTGTTTTCTCGTGTCCAGCAAAACTGGTTGAGATACAAATTGCTCCTTCTACTTCCTCGTTCTCCTGCCAATATGACAGGTGGTAAAACAATAACAGCTTTGGCCTGGATCTCAACTTTATTGGAGTTTTTTTAAAAGCACCTGAGGTCCTGCAGGGGAAAACTGTGCAGGGTATGGAGGACGTGCTCCTGGAGGAATTAGTCCTGGGAATGGGATGCAGCACAGCCACCACAGCTCTACCAGTGCCTGCCCTGAGCAGCTGGACCTCCCTTCCTTCTTTTTGGTTTAAAAACTTGTTCTTCCCCTTCTCCATCCTAATTTTCCTTCCCTTTTGAGGTTGTGTTTAGTGAGAGAAAATTAACAGCAGGTTCTGCTGTTGGTCTTTTGACAGCTGTCATCTCCAGGCACAGCTCAGTGGGGTGTCAGTGTCCTCCTGTCCCTGCCCACCACTGTGGTGTCACCTCCTTAATTTCCTCCATTTCCCCTCCATCCCTTAAACAAAATATTTAAAACCAGTCACGAAATCCAGAGCTCACAGCACAAAACTTGAAGTTGATGTGGAATCTTTCATTTTCCTGGAAAACTGGAATCCAGGCACTGTGAAATGCCTCAAAAATCCACATGTGCAACCAAAACCCAGCAGAGTTCCAGGGCAATGCTTCAGAGAAAGCAAAGATCTCATTTAACCATCAAACACAACAAAAAAAAAACCCCAACACCCTTCAATTGTTTGGACCAGCTCTGGTTTCTCCCAGGACACAGCTGAGCTAGGGATGCTGCCAGCTTTTCCTTTTCTCTTTTTTTTTTTTTTTTTTTCCTTCTCTGTGTGTTTTCCAGGAATGGGAGCTTGCAGCTGGGGCTGTGACCCAAGAAGCTCTGAGCTGTTTGTGTGAGTCCCTGGCTGGCTGCCCTCTCTGTGACACCCCCAGGGCTCCTACAGAGCTTTTCTGTGTCCCCTCAGCTGCCGCTCCTGCGGGGAGAGGAGGGAGCCGAGAGCGTGGAGGGCAGAACCAAACAAAGCTCGACACAATCGATGGTTTCTCTGCCAGGAACGTGGCTCTGTAGAAAGCCTCTCACAAGCTCTGAATGACAGGGATTGCTGACAGCTGTGTGAGGTTGTTTTGGCCCTGGGGAGAAAGAGGGGAATAGATACGGGGATGTCTTTTCCAGCTGGATGAGGTCCATGAGGAGGCAGTGTGAGAGCAACTCCCAGCCCAGCAGGCTGCCCCCATTCCTTCCCTTCTCCATCCCACCTTCCTACTGCCTTTCCTCTGTCAGCCACATATTCCCCTCTCTGCCTTTCCCCCTTTTCTCTGATGACAGAAGCTCGTTTCAAAATGGGAATGGGAGGAAAGACCCTGAGGAGGCACAAATTTCTCCCCACTGAGGCTGGAGAAAAGTCCACAGCACTGCCACAAATCAGCTTTACTTCCAGCTGCTTGTTTATAAACAGGTGTTTGATAACCCAAACTCACTGTGAACAAATTCACTGATCATCCCCTGTGCTGACACAACTGTGGAGCCATTGCAGGGTGGGATGTTATTCCTCACAGAGCTTTGAAAGTGAAAGACAAAACTATGCCTTCAAGGATCTCCCTCAGAGCAATAATGATTTGAAGCTTGAACACGTCAAGAAGGCCATTTTCTATATGTTTTCTTTGGTGAGTTGGATGTCTGGGGATAATTTGGATTCAAGCAGGCTCAGGAAATCAATGGCAGTTCAGCACCTGACTTATCCAGGCTCTCTCAAAAATCCCGGGGGGAAGCTCAACCACAAAGCACGAATCTCTGAGAGCGGAAATTTATCCCAGAACAAACAATTTTATTTCAGCTTTTCACTGGGGAGGTCCTTCCAAACCCATCACAATCCCAGCCCAGCAAGATGCCCCCACGCTGGCCAGGACACCCAGGGACATCATTCCGTGGCTGCTTTGCCTGCTGCTGACTCCGTTCACGTTGCACAGGGGTTTCTCACAGCAGGAAACATTCTGGGAGCTTTGGATTTGTTGCTGACCTGTTTCTGGACACGTTGGAGAGCACATCTTGGAGATGACGTATTTAGGCTTGTTGGGCTCTAATGCAGGAAAAAAAAAAAGTGAGGGAGAAAGGAGAAAAGGGAGAATGAAAAATAATTGTTTAAATATTTTTGTGGCTAAATCTGTTTTGGTGAGCAAAGGAAGGCCAGGCACTAATCCTCAAGGCAAATTTCATGGAATTAATAATAGAATCATGGATTGGCTTGGGTTTGAAGAGACCTTAAAAATCATCCATGGGCAGATGTGAGAAGTGGATTTGTGATGAATTGTATACTTGTATACTTCACTGTGTACAACAAATGATAAATAAGACCATCAAATCCAGTTTTCTCAATCAAAAAAGAGGGGAGATGTGACAAAAATGAATTTGTAATGAAATTTATCCCTGAACAAACAATTTTATTCACACAGTCTTGTGCATCTGTTGCAAACCTGAGACAAAAGTATGTAAAGATTAGGAAGGCCATGGAACAGAGGGACATTGTTGAGAGAGCTTTGAGCTGCTGAAACAAGTTTCAACAAGTTTCAAACTATGACACAGCAGGAAACATTCAGGGATTTTTGGATTTGTTAGAACCTGAAAGATGACATTGTAGGAGGACCATCTTGGAGAAAAATATTAAGGATTGGGCTCTAAGAACTATTAAAAAAACTGTGAGGGAGAAAGAGAAAAGGGAGAAGAAAATAATTGTTAAAATATTTTGTGGCTAAATCTGTTTTGGTGATAGAATGGTGCCTCAGTTTTAATCTTTCATGGCAAATTTCATTGAGACTGATAATGGATAATAGAATCTTTGGATTGGCTTGGGTGCCCTGGTTCTAAAAATCAAGAATAATCCATGGGCAGATGTGAGAAGTGGATTTGTGATGAATTGTATACTTGTATACTTCAGAGGCCCAACAAATGATGGGAAGACCAGGGAAAAGTTTTTTACAATCCAAAAAAGAGGGGAGATTGAGAAAATGGATTTGTAATGAATCAAGTCCAACAGGACTTCTCTGGGCTCCACACACAGTCTTGTGCATCTGTATGCAAACACTGAGATAAAGTATGCTGACTTAGGAAGGCCATGGAACAGAGATGACATTGTTGAGAGAGAGACTGAGCTAGAAACAAGTTTCAACAAGTTTCAAACTATGACCTTGCAAAAAACCCAGGTATTTCAGAGAGTTAGAACTCTGAAAGATGCATTGTAGCAGGACCATGTGGGGTAAAAATATAAGTGATTGGTGCTAGAACTATTAGCAGCACTGTGTGGCAAAAGCTAATAGGCTGAAGAACATTTATAAAATATTGTAACCAGGAAATGGGTTGGCTTCTGATAGAATGGTGCTGAGTTTTATATCTTTTATGTCTCACCCTTCATTGAGACTGATAATGGAATAAAATCTTTCAAAATGCCTCTCGGCTGCCCTGGTTCTATAAAAGCCAAGAGTAATCCAACAGGCAGGGACACCTCCCACCAGACCAGGTTGCTCAGAGGCCCATCCAGCCTGGCCTGGGACACTTCCAGGGATGAGGCAGCCACAGTGCCATAGAATCCTGGAACTGTTAAGGTTGGAAAAGGCCTTTAAGATCATCAAGTCCAAGCAGGACTTCTCTGGGCTCCACATTTTTAGGCTTTTTCAGTCCTAACGTGGAATTAGCACCTGTGGCGCTCAGCTCCAGCTGCCTGAAGTGATGCTCAGGCTGGGCCATTCCCACCAGGATGTTTTTTCCTACAACATAAACACAGTGGGAACATTCTGCACAACCTGAGATTTGGGATAAGAGCACGTGGAGGTCTTTGAGGGCACAGAGCCCCCAGGACAGACCTGAAGGATTGCGCTTGGCACAGGGAGTCAGCCACAGTGAGGTTTGGCCAAAACACTTCTCAAAACAGTTCTGGGAGTGAAACACACACAGCTCCAGGTGTGAATCCACTCCCTGATGGTGCTCCCTGTGTCCTCATCATTTCCCCAGTTTCCAGCAGGAATATCAGTGTGTCTGGACACCGCAGCATCCACAAGATCAGTGTCTCCTAAAAGTTGGTCATCAAGGCCTGTTGTTCCCATGCTGGGATGAAATCCCATTCCTGAGACTGCTCTCCTACAAAACAGACAAGGTGTTGTTCCCAAACCTACAGTGCCATAGAATCCTGGAACTGTTAAGGTTGGAAAAGGCCTTTAAGATCATCAAGTCCAAGCAGGACTTCTTTGGGCTCCACATTTTTAGGCTTTTTCAGTCCTAACGTGGAATTAGCACCTGTGGCTCTCAGCTCCAGCTGCCTGAAGTGATGCTCAGGCTGGGCCATTCCCACCAGGATGTTTTTTCCTACAACATAAACACAGTGGGAACATTCTGCACGACCTGAGATTTGGGATAAGAGCACGTGGAGGTCTTTGAGGGCACAGAGCCCCCAGGACAGACCTGAAGGATTGCGCTTGGCACAGGGTGTCAGCCACAGTGAGTGTTTGGCCAAAACGCTTCTCAAAACAGTTCTGGGAGTGAAACACACACAGCTCCAGGTGTGAATCCACTCCCTGGTGGTGCTCCCTGTGTCTCATCATTTCCCCAGTTTCCAGCAGGAATATCAGTGTGTTTGGACACTGCAGCATCCACAAGATCAGTGTCTCCTAAAAGTTGGTCATCAAGGCCTGTTGTTCCCATACTGGGATGAAATCCCATTCCTGGGACTGCTCTCCTACAAAACAGACAAGGTGTTGTTCCCAAACCTACTTGTCCCGACGTCCTTCCGGATGGTCACGCAGTGTTTGTCCTCTTTGGCACACATGGAAATGGTCAAACAGTCCTTGTTGGACTCCTGGTCTTGGCAGGTGTAGCACATGAATGGGTAAACTGGGACGAAAAAAACCCAAAAAAATGGGAAAAAGCACATTACCAGGTTTAAAGGCTACAAAAACCCCACTGCAGAGATCTCCATTTCCCTCCTTACAGCCTGAGGAATGTTTCTGTGGGAATGACCAGTGGCTTTCTTTATCTCCTGACCCGTGGCAGCAGCGCTAAATCCCTCTCTGTCTCCTCTGGCTCAGGCGGCGAATGAGTGTTATCGATCTGTTTGCAATCCCTGGGAGCAGGGGATGTGAGCAGAATTCAAGGATTTGGGGGCTTTTATGAAGGAGATTATTGCTGAGCCATAGCAGCTCGGTCCTGAGGGCTCAGTCATGGGAATTGCCAATTACTGCTCAGGGTTTCTCCTGGGCAGGGCTTGGCAGGGAGAATTTAAAGATGCCCGTAGCGTTTTGAGGAGGTGGACAATGCCCAGTGTCCTACTTCTCTTTCATCTGGCTCAGAGACTGCTGCCACGTCTCTTTTTTTGTGCTTGAACGTCACTGAACTGGCCTAGCTTCAGTTCTAGGAGGTCTGGTGAGAGCCCTCAGATGCTCTGTCAAACTCCTGTTTCTAGCAAAAAAATCGGGAATGAATGGAAAATCGTAACCAAAAGCTTGGTTTAAGTGCTAAAGGCAGATTTGGTGAGATAATTCCCACATCTGCAGCAGTGGCAGATGATTAGCAGGAAGGTCACACATCATTTCCTGCTGAGAATGTCTGTGTCTGCCCTCAAATGTCTGTGTCTGCCCTCAAAACCAGAATGTGGTCGGCCAGACCTCTGGAAAGTAGTAAAAAAAAAAGGAAGTGATGCCTTGTGAAGGCTGAGCCAGAACAGAGACTGGACAGAGTTAAAGAATAAAGCAGGGATTTGTTAGAAGGCTTTAATGGATACACCTTGGGCAGCACAAGAGCCCAGCCAGGGCTACACCCAAGATGAACCCAAAATGGTCACAAAATGCACGACCAGTCATGGGATCTCTCACTTTTATAAGTTCTGGTCCATTTGCATATTGGAGTAAATTGTCCAATTACAGCTTTAGCTTGTGAAGTCCCATCCTTCTTGTTTTTCTCTCTTCAGTCCATCATTGTTTGTGCTCTTGGGCCTGAGATCTGGATCATGGGCCTGAGATCTGGATCATTTGTCCTTGGTCCCCAGCTAGAGAAGGAATTGTTTTGTCTCCCTGACAAGAGAGAGCTCACCATCCCCTAATATGAAGCTCAGAACTACACACTAAAGCAGCACAGAATCTGAAAAACATAAAAGCTAAAACAGGAGGCATCATGAGAAGAACAAAAACACCCCAAAATATGTGCAGAGCACTCCCCGGCCAGGCAGATGGAAAGGTTTAATAGTGGTGGCTGAGTTCAGAGCTTGTGAATCACCCAGAGTGAAGTGTGGGGCTTTGTGATTGAGTTCCTTTAAAAACAAACTCATTTTTGGAGGGAAACAAAGCCAAATGCTGGCTGAATTCCTGCTGAGTCTGGGGCCAGTCTGTCACTTTGGAAAGGGCAAAAGCAACTAAAGGACACGTCCCTGTGAGCGCACTTTGGCCCGATAAGAAGTTGGCAGTGAGAAAGTGGAAGGACAGCAGAGGTCACGCCATGAAACCAGAAGTTTCTGATAGGAAGGAAGGAAAAAAAGTCCCCAGTTGTTGATCCTGTGCAGCTTTTTTTGTGTCACTCTCCTCTACAAGAAGTTGAATTTTCATGTGCAGAGTAGAGGAGATTCAAGGAGGTTTTATGGAATTTTTGGCACAACTTTGAATGATGTTGTTCTCGAGCAAGCCCAGGAAACACGAGCTGCTGAAAATTCCAGGGAATAGGTGCAAAGCCAGGCATGAAAACACCCTCAAGAGGGCAATTCCCAAGGATTATTGGTCAAACCAACTGGAGCAATGGAAGGAATTCTGCCCTGTGAGGGTGGTGAGGCCCTGGCACAGGTTTCCCAGAGCAGCTCCATCCCTGGAAGTGTCTAAAGCCAGGTTGGACGGGGCTTGGAGCAACCTGGGATAGTGGAAGGTGTCCCTGACCATGGCAGGGGATTGGGATGATATGATCTTAAAGCTCCCTTTCAACCCACACCATCCCTGTGATTTTAAGTGATTTTGACAGATGGATGCAATAAAAAGAGTGAAAAAGAAGATTGGATGCAATTAAATCAGGACAAATAAATTACAATAGATAAAACTTAGAGACTTAAATGTAGGGTGACAAATAACTGGTTCTGTTACAATTCAGAACCACAGTGACAACAGCAGGAGTCTACAGCGTCACATTCCAGCCACGGAAACAGGCGTCACCCAAGGGCACACGGGCAGAAATGTCATGTGCAAGACACACAAAGTGGCCTTTCCACCCTGGCAAAGCCTCAGCTGGAGCCCCGGCGCCCAAATCTCTCTGCAGCACTTCCAAAAATGCAGAGCATTTGGAGAGGGACCAGAGGAGAGGGAGGAGAGAAGGTCAGAGGTCCTGGAAGTGTGATCTTGTCAAAAGGGTTGGAAGGGTTTCGTTTGTTTGTTGAAGATGAGAATAGGCTGGGGAAAGTCGCAGGAATCTTCTTCATGATGCAAGAAAAAAGACGCAGCAAAGAAGAAAGTAATAAAATGTTTTATGCATCCTGTGGTGGAAATATGGGAGAACAGAACAAAAACAGATGCTAAGAGATATTAAAATTAAATTCCTAAAGGGATGAGAGTCTCTGAGGAATTCCAGGCTGTGGAATCTTCCTTGTTGGAAACTCTCAGGGACACTTTAAGCAAATATCTGCCTGGTCTTATCCAACATTGCAGCAAGGACTTGAAGGTCTTAGAGGTCTTTTCCACCCTTAATGTGATTCTGTGAAGAGGATCAAGACCTTTTATGATTTTTGCTGGACACAAAACTCACAAAACAGTAAATTTATGGATTGAAAAGGTGAAAGACCCTCTTTTGTTGGCTGAGAGATCAAGAGTTTTGACCAAAATTTGGTCATTAGGGTCTTAGATGGATAATTGAGAAGGATCAAATGCCAGTTTCCACATTTTCCTATGTCCCACTTTTAGGCCAGAAAGTTGAAATTTCTTATTCTGGGTCTAGGCTGGGCCACAAACAGGTGCTGTGTAAAAGCCTGTCCTTAAATCCCTTGGGAATCCGCTGCCAATATCAAATGTTACTGGTGAGGAATCCCACCATGAATCTGTGATCCTGGACCTCTGTGAGCTTTCCAATTCATCCTGGGTCACACTGAGAACATTGCCTTTGAAAATTCTCCTTTTCCTATCCATGTTATTTTGCTTCAATCAGGAATTGTGGGAACTAAATCAATTTTTTTTTTTTAAATAATGAATAGTCATTGTCCCACACACAAAACTGGCTGAAGGTCCTGCTCTTCCAGGCACGCTGGAGAACCATTCCAAAGGATGTAGGAGTAGGGGGTTGATACATCAGTGATAATTTATTAATTAGATGCCTCTTTCTCAACCAGATTCGTATCGTGGTTTCTGGGAAACCATCATGTGTGGGGGAAATTTTGGCACTCTGGTCATCATTCCCACGTGCCAGGAGTGATGGAGCAACGTGTGTGTCTCACTCCCAGAAGGAGGACAACACTTGGGAGCGGGATGCCTTTAACATGAAAAGTTCTTTCACCTCTGCCGCTGATTTAATCTACAAAAATTCCCAGTGTTGCATTTTCTAGGAAGTCACGTGGCAAACCACTATGAGGGAGGAAGCAGCAGGACAGAAAAATCTCTAAAATACTCAAAACCTGAAATTATTAAGGGAAAAAACACCAATTTTGTTATGCTTTCTATCACTTCCAGCTTGCCTCCTTTTGGTAGATCCCAAGGACCACAGTGTGGATTTAATGGTTGGAGCACCACCAGAGCTCCAGCACTGGAAAGAAGAATCAATCAATCAGATTCTCATTTCTGCATCAAATCATGGATTGAGGTGCAAAAGGACATTGGTGACACCATCACAACACTGCAAACTTGGCGACAGCCCTCTAGAGCTCTGCCACGTGGAAAAACGTCACCACCTTCCCCTTAATCCTTGCCTTAAGTAGGAGCAGCAGGAGAGGCTCACCTTGTTCCACACAGAGCACAGCAGCCAGCAGGGTGACCAGGGGAGTCCTCATCTCCAGCAGATCCTCCCAGCAGCACTGGGAAGCTGTTTGGAGGGCAGGTTTTATACCCCAGCCCAACAGCAGCAGCAGTTTTACAGGTTCCAGGTGGACATGAAATCAACCCGAGGGTGGGGAATGTCCGTGTGTGGGAGTTTTCCACACCAGAGCCCTTGGAAAGGGCTGGCGCCTTGGGGAAAAGCCCTCTCAGCCACACATTTCTTGCTCTTCCAGTCATGTAAGTGATAGGAAGTCGGGATCTGCTCTCTCTCCTCCTCTGAATTTTTTCCTTTCCTTCCTTCCAGAGCTGCTGCTCTGATGAAAGCAGAGCCTGGAGGCACGGGGAGATTGTCCTAGGAATGAATTTTTCTGATCCCTTTGCATAGACAGCCCGTGATGTTCCAGGGTTTGTACCATTCATTGGTTTTAATTATTCAACAGCACCAGACTCAGCCTCTGAGCTGGCCTAAGCTGGTTTACCTCAAAATCAGTGTGTTTTACACCAAATTAAATTAGCTAATGGTTGGTTAAACAGAAGATTTTCCTCAAATTTTCACGTCAGTCTTCATTTCTTTATCAATTTTCCTCTGGTTAATCCCTCTGCTCGCTCTTTTTCCTGCTTGTAATCCTCCAATACCTTGTACAATTTTGATTTAATGAAGTTTTACTGCTATCCAGGGATTCTTTAGAGGAGCTGCTTTTTTTTTCCACGCCCAACAGTTTCTCGAAATCAGGCTTCCATTTCCAAGCCCACAAATTGGCACCCTGGAATTTCAGCTCTGCTCTGGAAAGAGCCATCCCTCAAAGTGTCATTTTTTCAATCTCTCCTCTTAAATCAACCCTTTTGCTTTTATTCCTCTGTGTTGTTCCTCCCCTCAGAATTCCTTAAAATCCATTCATGACAGTCTGGGATAGAGACCCTCATTCAAGATGCATCTTGTAAGAGCTCGAGCTGCCAAGTCCACAGAGCTCCTTCTAAAACAAGATTACTCCTGGACAGCAGAAAAAAAATTATTGTCAAACCTCACTTTTTCTGGCAATTATGGAATAACTTAACTGTCAATTCCCTGCACGTAGCCATCAGCAGGGTATTTTTGTTTCTAACATGAATCATTCCAACCCTAGATGATTTCCTGATCCATGTGATTTTCTGACACTTTTTTCAGGCCCTCCTGATCTGGTCCCAGAATGACGTCAGCAGGTGGTGAATTCCAGAGTTGTTCAAGCCCTGTGTCCAAGCAGACATTCCCGGGGTTTTGGAGGTTGGTGAGGTCAGTGATGATGATCAAATTGAGCCTTGTGCTTCACCCAGGACAACTCGGTCCCTTGCCCCAGTGTTTTGTAAACAGGTTTTTCTCCCTCATTAGTGGGTGTGGCTCCTTGCTGGCATTTTGCAGTGAGGCTGAAAGAACCATTTTTTTCCCCCTTATTTTTGGTCTTATTTATCCCATAAACTTGTTGTGTTTATTCCTTTCCCCTTCCATATCCCAGCTCCTGTTGTTTTCCATAGAATCATAGACTGGGTTGGTAGGAAAAAAAAAACACCTTGGACCTTAAAAATCACTTCATGTCATGGGCAGGGACACCTTCCACTGTCCTAGGCTGCTCCAAGCCCCATACAACCTGGCTTTGTTGACTATTCCAACACCCATTTTATTCCCACATAAATCTTCTGGGATTAGGATCAGCACAAGTCAATTTAGACTTGGACTTTCAGACTTAGGCTTAGACTTAGATTTTGACTTTGCCTTGGACTTGGGCTTGGATTTGAACTTTGATTTTCACTTTTACTTTGACTTTGAAGGAGCAGTGAGGCTGAAACATTCCCAGCACACCCAACAAATCTGTACTAAGGAGAGAAATTTGGGTGGGAAATGGGAAATTTTCTGAGTTTTCTGGAAGCTGTCTCCAGGACATGAGTGTCTTCCTTAGCACTGTGGTTCTGAGGTACCTTGGAATGGTGGAGCATTCCCTGTTCCCGGTGCATGGAGAGCATGGAAAAGAGATTTATTTCCCAACAGGGCAGATTACAAAACTCAAAATTACTCAGAGGTATCACTCAAGGTGTCTCCTGCAGCCTGGGATCACAGTCTGGAAGAGGGCCTGGAACAGGGGCACTGTGTGAGGAGTAAACTGAGGAAGACTGAAGGGGAAAAAATCCCCAAGGAAGCTGAGTCACTTCTCTAGAGTAATCTTATTATCCATACAGGAAAATTAAAGTGGATCAAATTGGAGCCATGAGTTGGCAGTGGACTCAAATTGCAGCCATGGGTTGGCTCCGTGACAAGAAAGCAGCAGTCAGCTTTGGAAAAAGGGTTGGTTTTGTCCCTTTCCATGGCTTCCAGAAGATTTTTAGACCCACTGAAGGTGTTGCTTTGACCTCTTGCATCCATCCTGTCTCTTGCTTTGGCATTGAGGCACTGTGTTGGGTCTGGGCAAGTAAACAGGGAAAAAGGGGAGAAGTTTCATGTTGTGGGGAAAAGGCGGGGGAATTATTCAAGGAGAGCAGCAGGCAGCACAGATCCTTTAAAACCAATGGTGGAAAAGCCCCAAGAAAGGGAAAAGAAGGGCCAAAGTTAAAGCACCTTCTGCAGATGCCTCATTCGGGCAGGGAAAGGCCTCCTTGGCTGATCCAGGTCCTGGTGCAGTGACTCAGAGCTCTGAAAAATGACTTTTATATAATCCACAGGGAGAGAGAGGCAGTTACCTCCCAGGATCAATCCCAGCTGCTGGAATGATGCTCCCATCTCCTTCCCAAAAGCCCTCCAGGCATCACAGATGTCTCTGCTCATGGGGCAGCTCAGTGCTGCCATGTGAGGAGTCTGCAGCCATGGGAGGCACCAGAAACCCGGGGTGATGGAAAGATTTGGAATTAGGGAGCAGCACCCGCGTGGGAGGTGCCAATCAGGATTTCTCGGGAAGGCTGGCAGAGTCTCCTCTTACACAACGATCCGAGGGGAGGGTTCACCACAGGAGCTCTCATGTTTTTAGGACCTCCTTTGCCTCAGGGAAGTTGCTGCTCCCGCCTCCAGATAAGGGCTTTGGGACATGGGTCAGCTTTGGAGCACATGGATGTGTTTTGCTGGGCACTCGGGAAGAACCCGTGGGGTCAGGGGGAAATTAGGCAAGAAGGAGGCAGCCAGGATGGAGCTGCTCCCTTAGGGATGGCACTTCTGGATTCCCAGAGCTGTTTACAACTTCTCCATGCAGCAGCTATGAAACCCTACGGGGGTGTCCCACGCGCTTCCATCCCCTTTGCCATGGCAGGATCCTTCCCATCCCGAAACAGAGGCACCTGCCAAGTTCAGGCAGCTCAAGACATGACCTTAATTTTAAACCTGGCTGCCAAGGGCAGGTCTGGACTCCCAAGCTTAGCAGAACAAGACCTGAGGCCATACCAGCCCCATCTTGGCCTTTCCCTGTGCCAGCCATTGTCCCTAAGGAATCCTGAACTTGTGGATGGCACGGGATGAAGATTATTCCAAATAGTTCAGTTGTCACCATGTTGGGAGCGGGATGTGGGGCAGAATATGGCCAGCCAAGGTCACAGAATTGGCTTGTTTGGGGTTTTTGGATCTGTGTCACTTGACTATCCCCAAATTTGGCAGGGTGAGGGGAATAAATTGGGCAGATGGATGGAGCCAGCTCGGCTGGGAAAGGCAATAAAATTTGTGTGGAGAATGAAGAGACTCATGGCCAAAATCAAAGTATCCTTGGCCAACCTTGCATTTACATGGAGGAGGAAACAATGAGTTGAAGCAAGGAAACAGAGTTTTGATGGAAAAACCCAGAGTAAGACTGGAGGAAGAAGCCAAGGAGGAAATCTGGGAGAGAAAACCACCAGGGAATGCAGAGCTGAGGTTGGACGTGGATGGGAGGAAGGTGAACAGGGAGGGGTAAGAGCAGATTGGGATGAGTTGGAGCCGCGAGCCCAGGTTTCCTCTGCACAGCTATTGTAAAGAACAAAGACGTGGCTGTTCCTTAGTCTTGTTGTTCCTCTAATCCCAGAAAATGCCTGTCAGAAGGAGCAGTACATGGAGCTGTGCAAGGAGCTTAGGGAGAGAAAACCAGCTGGGTGAGCTGCACCCAACTGGTTTCCCTGGGAGATCTGCCTCGGGATGATCCTTGTGGAAAGCTCCTTCCTCCCAGGAGAAAGCAGTTCAGCCTCCCTGGAAGGTCGGAGGGAGCAAACCTCTCATTCCCAAGATTATCCACAAGGAAGGTCAGAGCAGGGTAGTGAGTCCCTTCAATTTTAAATTGATGAGCAAACATAAAAGGTTTATTTGCAGTGTGGATATTTTTTTCACAGATGAGTCTGAAAAATTCCAGGTTTCTTTCCAGAAACCATCTGTCTTTTCCTATGATTTTCCTATAAGCATGGTGCAAGATACTTTTCTCCCTTTTCTAAATAGTTCTAATGCTTCTAAAGGAACTTCCACTGGGAGATCTTAAACCAGTTTAGAGAAAATGCTCCAGATCCCTTCCCTGCCTTGTCCCCTCTGTTTCTGGGAGAGCTCAAAAGCCGTTTCCTTCCAGACAGCTGACCCAGGAGAGGAATTGAAAGGAAGTTAAATAGAATTCAGTTTACTCCAAAATGGAGTCACAAAAATGTCATTTCTGCCAGTGCAGAAAAAATAAAATCTGGGGAGAGGCTTCCTGAAGTGAATGCAGAGTAATTTTAATATATTTCAGCATTATTCCCATTCAACTTGCAGGCGAAAACGCCTCCGCTTTTATCCCAAAACATGGATACATCCAGCAGCTACGCCCAGTGTGCCACACCACGCAGCCACACAATAGAATAAAATAACACTTTATTGTGCCCAGTTTCTGTTTAACAACCGGAATATTAAAGGCTTTCTCAGGGCAAAATGATACAGGGTGGAAAATGGGGGAAAAAAAATTGGCACAAGAGAATGGCAGGGATAAAATGTAAGGCAAAAAATGCACGGAGTTATAAATGCCAGGAGTAGGAGAGATGGTGACCACATGGGGCCATTCTGCACGTGCAGGGCTTCATTTTATCCCTTTCTCTCCCAAACATCATTTTATGTTGTCATCAGAGCGTGGAAAGAGCAAAACAAAAAACCTCCTGATGGGAGGTGACCTTCCAGGTAGGAGGCACAGGGCAGCATTCCCACCTGACGGATCACAGCTTGAACCATGCCATGCAAAGCCAAGCAGCTCATTTCCCCCCCCAAAAAAAACCCCTCAAAAACCCATCCTGAGGATGCAGGCGAGACTGGCCAGGACCCCCAGGGTGAGGAGGGTGGAACTGGTTTTCACACTGCTGGCCCCACTCATGTTGCACAAGGAGCTCTCGCAGCAGCTGGTGGCGACTCCAGCTATGCCGATGTTCAGGTCAATTGTTGGGCAAAATGCAGAACATTTCTTGGTGATTCGCTGGCTCCGGTCACTGCCTGGAGTGGGAGGGAGAGAAAACAGCAGGAAAAGTTTTTTTGTTTGTTTTTTTTTTTTTTTTGGGTTTCAGTCATAGCTTGGCTGTGCAGTCCCATGGGGAATTTGTTATTCTGCCCTCAATGCCGTTGGGTTTTCCCTTGGGTTTCATCACATTCCATCTTTGTTTGTGTATGTGTGACCTATGCACACCCTCTCCAGGCCTTACAAATCCTTTGCTGGTTTCAGGGCCAGCTGAGGGCAAGAATTTGGGACTTATTTGTACAATGTGAGATTGCAAGGCATTGGCACCGTGCCTTGGGATTTCTCCTTCCACTGCACCCAGCACTTTCCATTTCCACCACCTCATGGGCCTAAACTTGAGCTTGGAGTTGAGACAAGGAATTTGTGCAGAGATAATAAAAATAATTATTTTTACTCCAGAACCTCCCTGTCCTGAGAGTGTTTAATCAGCAGTATTTTAATTTTGAGTTTAATCAGAAGTATTTTTACGATATGTTGCAACAGACCCGGGCCAAGTTCCCACCTTCCCAAGATTTGTTCTCTGCATGCTAAAATCCTCATTAATTCCTCCACTGTACTGCCTGGTGGGAGGAGGATGAGCTGTCAGCCCCACCTTGTCCTCAGGGCCTTGGGAGAGCTCCACACTCACCAGTTCCTGCGGTGGAATAGGTTGTCAGACAATACTTCTCGTGCTCCGAGCATTGGGTGGTGCTGAGACAATGGAGGTTGGAAGTTGCATCCTTGCACGTGAAGCAGGTCAGGGAGAAAGCTGCAAAAGAAGCACAAAAACATCCATCAGGCACCTCTGGGAATACCCTCAGGAGCACAAAACTGAGGGTGGATGGATGGAGGATCTGTCAAGCTCCTCCATCCAAGCTCCTCCTGTGACCACAGGCAAAAAATTCCTGCATGGGTTAACTTGGCGCCAAGGACTCTCCAGGAGCCAGATTAAGCTCAAATTGCTGCCACAGCTGTGGTTTGCTCATTTAGGAACCTTCAGGGATCTTCCCTCTGGATGTTTGGCTGACTCTTCCATGAATCCATTAAAACATCTGGCATCTCCACTGTGTTTTTGGGAGGAGCAGCCCAGTCTCCCACCACTTGTAGTGTGAAGCTCTTGGATTTTCTTTCCAACCTGGCCCCTCCAATCCTCAGTTTCTGGCCACTTGTATGGAGACATTGGACCAGGGAATCTGTGGCTGGCCCGTCCCTGGAAGCATCCAAAGTCAGGCTGGATGAGGCTTGGAGCAACCTGGGATAGTGGAAGGTGGCCCTGCCCATGGCAGGGAGGTGGAACTGGATGATCCTTGAGGTCCCTTCCAACCCAAACCATTCCAGGATTCTATGATTTATTCTATATGGACATCAGAATGGTTCTGTAACTCAGGTCATCCAGCAAAACCCCGGAAAAAATTGAGTTAGGATTTCTGTCACTGTCTAAACTGTGTCTTAAATGGGGTGTGGGCATGTGCCATGGAAAAAACAAAACTAAACTAAACTAAACAAAAAACCCCGAACAAAAAACTACCCCAAATTAAAAATACAAAGACAAAAAGACAAACATTCAAAGGCAGCAACTGTCCAGGCCTTGCTCTGAATACCAAACACTAAAATAAGATGATTTTAAGATCCCCTCTAACCCAAAGCTTTCTATGATTTGGGCTGATTTTCAGAGCTCTCCTGTGCCAGTAGGAAAATCTTGGATCTGCAGAAGTCCGGGCTCAGCAAATCCCTGCCTTGGCTGCAGCAGATTCCTTTTCCCAGCCATCCATGGGGAATAACTTCCTTGCTCCACAAAACGTGCACATCTGGAACAGTCAGCATCGGCAAAGTGCTTTGCTGGAATCAGTGAATGAGAACAGCTGGCACTCGACAAGGCTGAAGCATCATTGAGAGCAAAGAGATCCTTGGGGAAGGATTCTTTGCATGATAAGGGGAATTTCCTCCTCGTCTATTTATCTGGCTGCAATGTCACCCTCCAGGGATTAAACTCATCCTCATTTCAAGGATATCCCCGGCTACTGGAAGTTAATGCCGAGCTAATTCTTGCGGCAGCTTTGTCCTTTAGCTTTGCCTTCCTTGCTCTTCATCCTCCTCACTCCTCACCCAGGTTTCCTTGTGCCTTTGTCAGCGATGTCCCAACCTCACCACTGCCCTCATTTGACCTTGGACAAGTCCTTCTGGCCCAAACAGGCTCCTTGAGTGTCCTGCTAGCCCAGATCTGGCTCCAGCTCAGCCCGTGACCACAAGATCACTGTTTTGCTTTTAGCTCTCTATTCTTCCTCTGCCTGTGTGGAAATTCTGCCTTCTTCTCCCACTCCTGCCAACATCCCCATGGCCTTTCCTCTTGTGGCCCACAGCCCTCACGTTCCCTGCTCTTCCTCTGTTGCCCCTCACTGACTGGCACTGAGCAGAGGCCACCAAACAACTCAGATCCCACCTCCCACCATTCCCGTGGTCATTCCAAAAGCCTCAGATTTGGCACCCAGCTCTCTTTGACTTCATATCCAGATTTTTTCAATTTGCTTCCTATCATGGTCATTCCCATCTCCGGAAGCTCCATTTGTCCTACCTGGCTCTTGCCTTGTCCTGACCTTTCAGGCACAAATTTATTTTTTTCAAGTCTGGGACCCTCCTTTAGATAGTCCAAAGTATTTGGTTTCATTCTCTTTTCTCATGCAAAATTCTATTATATAGAATATGATATGGGATATTTCACCTCCTCCCTACTGGGAACCACCCTTTCCTCACAGAAACACTCAGTTCCCAAACTGGATTTTCCAGACACAGAGCTCACTTTAATCCTTAATAAATGCAGCATCTCTAATCCAAGCCCATTCCCAGGAAAACTTCCTGAATCAGTGCAGGAAATGGTGGAGCTGGTTCCACGCCCAAATCCTGTTTCATCCCAACCTCCCAAAGCTCCTAATTTCAGACTCCAGTTGCCCTGGGAGCCTCCTTGGCAGGAGAATGTGGAAGCACCACTCAAGGATGGATTTTTCCACCTCTCTCTGTGCTCCAGAGATTTCTGACTCACCAATTAATCCAGAACTCTGGGATTGGCTCCTAAACTGGCACACCCTGAAGTCAGGGAGGACAGTTTTGGTCAAGCTACAGAAAAACACTGTAATTTTGTTTCTTGAGGTATCTGTTGCAATAAGGGTTGAGAGGGGAAGGGAATTTTATTTCTTCCAGATGCAAACCTTGAGTTGATCCAGTCTGCCTTTGGATGTCTCCACACTCACTAAGAGCTCTGCTCTAACTGAAGGGAAACATTCCTCAAGGAATTTGCTGTCTCATTCCTTGATCTTGAACAAAAAATGGGAGTAAAGCTGCAGGAAAAGATCTTTTTATTTGCCTTAACATCCTGAGCTTAAGCACAATTCCAAGTTTCAAGCCTGTGAAATCCATCAACAGGAACATTTCCCTCCTCAAATTAAGTGGGAGCCAAAAAGATCTGTTAGTCCAGGACCAGGATGGCCAGGAATTTACAGGTCAAATCCTATAGGGAAAAAATTCAGTTTGCAAAGAGGCAAAAGCCCCCTGAGCTGAGGAAATCAACCATTCCCCTAAAACAGAGGGATATTCCAGAGGCTGCACCCTCTGTTCCCTGCCTGTCCCAGAGCACGAGGTGTGGTCCTTGGCAAAGTCCAGCCAGGAAAATCGAGGTGCAGCTTCCCAGTGCTCTCCCAAAAAATCCCCCAGACAATTATCAGAGTGAGAATGGGACTCTGTGTCTCCATCCCAAACCTGGGATCAGCTGGGAATCATGGAATCATTAAGGCTGGGAAAGACCTCCAAGATCATCGAGTCCAGGTTCAGCACTAAACCCTGGCTCTGAGATTTTCTGAACACTCCCATGGCTGTGATCCCAACACTTCCCTGGGCAGCCTGGATGCTCGACCACCCTTTTCATGATGGAATTTTTTCCTAATAGATCAGACTCCATGATCTTAGAGGTTTTTTCCAACCTTAGGGATTCTGTGATCAGCAAAGTTGCGCCTGGAAGCAACAAGGAAGGGCTGGGAGCCAGAATTGCACCTTCCTGTGGCTCAACCACCTCTGTCAATTTAGGAAATTATGGTTTGAGGTGCAACCAAAAAAAAAAAAAATTTAAAAAATCACACTTTAGTGCCAAATCCAGAGATTTACTGCATATATTACCCTCATGGATATCCCTATTTCCATGGAGCTCTCAGCTGCCACTGAACCATTCCAGGGGCTGGGCTGGGTCTGCTGGAATCATCTGAGATGGAAATCTCACCCCCTACTCCTCATCACCCCTCCAGCTTCAGGTGGGGTTAAACCCCCTGTCCCCTTTCTCCTGGAATAACTCCTTCCTGACCCTTCAGCTTCACCATCCACACTGCAAAATCCTGGAATTCCAAAGCCATGCCCCAGTTTTGGGATGGTTCCCCAATCCTTTCGGGACTCACCACTTTCTGCGCACAGGGCGACGCCGAGCACGACCAGGAGGAAAAGCTTCATCCTTTAGAGGTCTGGGAGCCTCCAAAATAAGCAGGGCTCGGGCAGGGCAGGTTTTATACCTCTGCAGTGCTTGCTTTGATCCAGAGATTATAACCAGAGGCTGCTGTGTCAGATGATGGATAATTGGGAGCAGCGTGTCCGGGCTTGTATGGAGAAGGGCGGGTTTTTTGGAAATCGGGAGGGGGGTGTTTATCTCCACAACTTCTCCTTTTCCTGGTTGTTTCACAACGCAGCTGCTCCAGCTGACGTGAACTCTGCAATGGTTTCTAATTCTGGAGAAGTGGGGGAAAAGCAAAACATGAAAACAAAGCAATTTTCACTGCAAAAGAATAAGGTTTTCTTTTCCAGGTCTCGGAGCAGGCTGCATCCTCCAAGATCGTGTCCTTGCACATATGGAAATGGAGGGAATTTAAATTTAAAATTGAATTTGGGATGGAAACTTCTCCCAAATGTCTCCCAGGATTGTCAAGGCAGTGAGATCAGAAGAGCAGAATCCTTCCACTGCTTTTCTTAGGGGGCCAGGCATCATTTTCTGTCTCCTTTTTAAGTTCAAAATCAGAAATATTTCTGAGCTGTTTTTTATGAGGAGAAAATGTTATCTTATTAAAAAATAAATTCCACAGAGCAAAGGAAAATGTCCATATAAGTTAAAAAATAGAAATAACACCCACTCCCATGGCATGGAACAAGCTGGGAAATTTTTCACAAATTCATTAAAAAAAAAAGTCAGGGAAAAACACAAACTAATTAAAGCATGGAGAAGGAGGGGCTGGCTGATCAATGATCTCAACTCGTTAAGTTTTCAGAAAAAGAAAATTTGTGAAATGCCAAACAGGATTATTCCACTGGATTCCCAGATTGTGCTCTTTATTCCTCCTTTTTTTTTTTTTTCCCTTTAAGTCACGTTTCATCCAATCTCCATGAATAAAACCAGAACCTTTCCCACCTTCTTGGGGATTGTTGTTGTTTTTCCCTCCCACTCTTGCCTTTCTGCCATCGAGTCGCAGAACAGAGGCACAATCCCAGGAAAAGTCGAGCTGGATCCCCTCACGTGAACGTCGGAGCTGCAGGAGCTGCCCCAAATCCTCTGCCAGCACCCTTGCTGCCCTCCATCTGCTTTATCCCCTCTCTCCTTCTCTCCAACTCACCCAGATTCCCATCTCCCATGGAATATTTTGGGCTTCTGACACGTCCCACCTCCAGCCCTCCTCCCACCGGGAAAACACGCCAGGTTCCTGCAGTGATGTCAGTTTTTCCAACACCTCCTAGCTGGACTTATAAACATTGTCCCTCTGCAGCCCTGCATGAGTAAGGGAATTTTGGCTTTCCCAATAGGCAGAGCACAAAACTAATTTGGAGCAGAGGTGGCAATTAGCCAGAAAAGCTCCGAGGAAGGGCGAGGTTTGGCTCCGTCGGCCTCCTCGTGGCACCCAGCAGGAGGAAAACAAAGCTCCCTCCATGCCAGTGCAAAATATTGCAAAATATTTTGTTTTCCCCAAGCCAGGATAGATTTAATGAGCTTTTAGTGGTAAATCCATGTTTACTGGGGCCTATCCGGAGGGCTCCAATCCTGAGGAGATGCTGCTCCATTCCAGAGCCAGCCCACACTGGGATTTATCTCCAGCAACATCCCCTGACAGGTTCAGAAATAGCAGCTCAGGCACTGCTTTCTTTTTTTTTTCTCCTTCCCTCAAAATCTCATCCATGCCAAACCCTAAAATATCTCCTGTCTCCTGCAAGCTGCTGAGATTTGGAGAGGGACAGCCTTTCTTCAAGGCTTTATTGCAGGATTCCTGACAGATTTTCCACGAGATGCTCCTGAAATCTTCCTGCTGGTCCATATGGCCCTCTGATATTTTGTCCCTACCAGGGCCAGGTGACAGAATCATTGGAGCCCGTGAGGGCAGGAAGGACACAGATAACGTGAGAAGAACTGAGAAAAAGGAGAAGTTAAAAATCCCAGTTTACAAGAATTTGGAATTCATGAAATTCAGGGCGATTTTGTAAAGAGCAACAGGGGATTTGACTGGAGGTGAAAGTGGAAGGTGAGGTGGAAAGGTTTATTTCCCTTGACACAGTGGAGTGGAGAAGGAAAGGAGGAGAATGTTTTGCTTATCTTGTTCTAAACCTGGTTGAAATCGTCACATGAGAAGGGCAAACAATTGTTTATTTTGGATGGAAAATGCAATTTTCATCAAACAAGTGCTGAAATGCAAAAGTAGCTGCGAAATTCAGATGTTGTTACTAAATGTGGAACTTCAAGCTGGCCGAAAGCTTTGAGAAGCATCTCAGAAACTATTGTGATTAACATAAAGTGATTTTATGTTAAAAGTGATTTTAAAAAGTGCAAAGCCCCAAGTTTCTGGGGAAATATTCCCCTCAGAAATTCTGCAACAATTCCACTTCAGTTATCCCATTGAAATAAATTCCAGAACATCCTTCCTGACCAGAAATTAAATCTTTATAGGATGACTAAACCTAATCCCATTTTTACAACTTTCACCCAGCACTGCCTTTTCTCCCCGTTGCATGGAAACACATGGAATTTGCAGTGCTGCTGGAGTAGGACTCCCCTCAAATCCAGCAGAGGATTGCTCTGAAATCTGGACCAAGATTCTCCTCAAATCCAGCACGAGATTCTCCTCAAATACAGTGCAGGATTTCTCTCAAATCCAGTACAGGACTCCTCTCAAATCTGGGGCAAGATTCCCCTCAAATCCACCGCCAGATTCCCCTCAAATAAAACAGGGCTGGAGGCCTTTTCTCCAGGTGCCACAATAAAGACCCTCACAAAATTCAGTGCTGCAGTTTTCCACTCTCTCCAGCTCCAAGATTATTTTATTTGCCTATTTTAGCTGTAGTTCTGCTCCTCCCAGAGCTGAAGGGGATCTCCATCCCATTCCCACCATTCCCAAGCCTGGAAATCCAGCAGAAACCCTGGAAAGGGATGGAGCAGAGACCTCCCCAGTCAGCTCAGACACCATCACCTCTTCCAGGCTCTTCCTGCCTGTTTCCCACAGGAAAATCTGGAGCAACAACTCAGCAGCTTCTCCAAGCAGGCACAGGGGTCTCCTTTCCAGATTCCAGCAGCATTTTCCTTACCTTGGGCATCTCCAGCATCTTGGGGTGGGACCTTTACCTGTTTTGAAAGCTGGAGCAACCCACCTTGCAGAGATCCCAGGAGAACTTCCCAGTGCAAATTCCAGCAGGACCAAATTCCTGGTCCTGTCTCAGCATCTAGAAGACAATTCCTGCTGTTGTTTGCAATGGGAACAACACAAACATCTCTGACCTTTCCTTATCTCGGAGGGATCTGGGAGACAATCTGGCTCTGTGGAGTGTCTGGAGCTGCTGGATGGAAGAAAAAGTGGAGAAGGCTCCCAGTGCTAAAAAGAGGAATTCAATGTGAAGCAGAGCTGATTTCTCAGGCTGGCCCTGGTGCGGATACAACAAACACACTCTAGAATAACACAAATCTTTATTTTGTCTGACAATTATCACACGCGTGCTATCAAAAGAGCTTTTCCAGGGGAAAAATTAGTATAAAACAACGGGGGGAAAACAGGTGTCATGTTGGGATCTGAAGCAGCGTCTTGGAATACAACAGGGTCGCTGCTGGAAACCCTCGGCTGAGGTTTCTCACTTGGGGAATTCCTTGTGGCTTCTCGGGTGGTCACAATCTCCTGCCAGGCCCTGATCACAATCCCACCCTGAGCACACAGATCAAACTTCCCACAATTCCCAGCAGGACCACAGCGTAGTTGATCCGGATGCTGTTGGCGCCGCTGAAGTTGCACAGGGAGGTGCTGCAGCACTTGGTGGAGTAAGCGGCCATCCCGAAATTCACGTTGGTCTCGGGACAGTCCGCAGAGCATTTCTTGGTGATGCGGTGCCCCACGTCCTTGCCTGGGTGGAGAAGGGGGGAGAAAGGAGATCTGGGATTAAGGATTCTGTTGGAAGAGCTGGCCAGAGGAGAGGGATTTGCAATTTCCTTAATTTTCCACTCAGTTAAAGCTCTCAGGGGGTTTGACAGGGCTGGGTGTGAATCCACAAGTCCTGGGTGTGAATGATTGAAACCCAGACAGGCCTAAGTCCTGGGATCAAAGTTTCGCCTCAAGACCTTGGAGGTCTTTCCCAACCTAAATGATTCTGTGGTTCCTGTAGGACAGCAATTCCAATGCATCCCCAAAGCATTGGAAAGACCTTGGAGGTCTTTCCCAACCAGGACAGGCCTAATGCATCCCTGATATTGGAAAGACCTTTGTCTTTCCCAACCTAAATGATTCTGTGGTTCCTGTAGGACAGCAATTCCAATGCATCCCCAAAGCATTGGAAAGACCTTGGAGGTCTTTCCCAACCTAAATGATTCTGTGGTTCCTGTAGGACAGCAATTCCAATGCATCCCCAAAGCATTGGAAAGACCTTGGAGGTCTTTCCCAACCTAAATGATTCTGTGGTTCCTGTAGGACAGCAATTCCAATGCATCCCCACAGCATTTTTTTCAATGCATTCCAATTCCAACGCATTTTTTAAAACCATGTTATTGACAACCCTTTTCTATTCTCCATCCCAAAACATCTCAGATCAAACAACAGAGGCTGCTCCTGACATTTGGGTGTTCCAGCCAGCCCTTCCACAAGGTGGTGAGGCCCTGGCACAGATTTTCCAGAGAAACTGTGGCTGCTCCATCCCTGGAAGTGTCAAAAGCAAGGTTGGAGCAACCTGGTCTAGTGGGAGTTGATGATCCTGAAGGTCCCTTCTACCTCAAAGGATTCACACTCATCACATTGAGACACTTAAACCTCAAAATCATCACTTCTTCCTAACAAAACCATCAATTTCCATCAATTCCCTTTAAAAAAGTTGCCCACCAAGATCTCTTGAAGAAAAAAAATCCCATTTTCCGGGACTCACCAAATCCAGCAGTGCTGTACGTGGTTGTGCAGAATTTCTCATGGTCCTCACACTTGTAGGTTTTCATGCAGTTCCAGTTGGAATGCTCATTGTCACAAATGTAGCAAAACAGGGAGGAAGCTGGAAAAAACACCCACAACACAGATTAGTGATTCCCAGCAATTCCCTCCTGGGAAAAAAAAAAAGTGTCAAAAGCCTTGGAAAGTACAAGGGGGAAAGTCTGGTGTGAACAACTCTTCCCAGCAAGTGAAATAAGTTTGGGTTTGATTAATGGAGCTGAGAAAACAAATGTAGAGAGCAAACCAAGTTTTCTTTCTGGACTGGAGATTTTAAGGGGTTAAATTTAAATTTTTCAGCCTGAGCTGCATTCTCAGGTGATTTTTTTCCTTCTCCCCAGGATCCATGTTGGCCTTGTTGAAAACCAACCTCCAAAAGCAAAGTCCTGGCAAGGAGAGGAGGAACTGGCCCAATTCTAGAGGTCAGTTTTAAATATTTTCACCCTACATCTGCAAAACCCTGCCCAGACATGAATTAATTAATGTCTGGTGACACCCCTGGGAGCCAAATCACTGAGGCACCACAGTAAAGGGAGTTCCCTGGAAGAGGCTGCCCTGGACAATGGATGGATTATTCCTATCAGCACCTGGAACAGGGTGTTCTCCATGATAATTTTTCTGCAGTGATGAGCCAGGTCTATCCCAGAGCCAGAAAAAAAAGTGGAATATTACTGGGCACAGCTGAAGTAAATTGAGTAAAATTTCCAGGTTGGCCATTAGAACACAGATGTGCCTTCTCATTCTCCAGAGGTGGATTCACAGTTGGTGGAAATTGTTTCCCTCCTGCCCAAAATTCCAAGAAATGCTCCTCATTTTGGGGCAGCTGGGCTGCTCCCAGGAAATCTTGTTCCATTGTCACCAGCGGTGAAGAGCTCTTGGTTGAACAAAAATTACAAACCAGCAAGGGGTCTCCATGAGGCTGAGATTTCCCTGGTTCTGTTTTTCCTGACTTTCTCAGCCCAGGAAGGTTTGGGGATTTTTGGGGTTTTTTTCCCACAGAACACCCCTTCCAATCAAACTTGATCTTGTTTTTAGCAAGAAAACCCCTCCCAGTGGCCCTTCAATGTTTGCTCTCCATTCAGGCTGTCATCTGAGGTTGATTCTGCCCATGACACTTGGTTAAACAGTTCCAGAAGCAGTTTTAAAAGAGAACTGAAAATGCTTTTTGTCTCTAACTATCCCGAGGAGGAGGACAAAAGGCCTCCCCTCTGTGATCTGGGGAGCTCTGGGTGTCTCAGCACAGGACTCGCTTGCTCTGAAACCTTCCTAGATGCTTCAAGGAAAGTTGGACAGGGTTTGGAACAACCTGGGACAGTGGATGGTGTCCCTGCCCATGGGCAGAGGGTGGAACTGGATGATTTTAAAGGTCCTTTCCAACCCAAACCCTTTTATCATTTTCTGCTCTTTTCCAGTGCCAGATGTTGCAAGCCCAGGGGTTCCCTGTAGCAGGAGTTAAAATCAGCCTTGTTGCAAACTGGATTTAAGTTCTCCCTTCCATCTCTCGCTATTTCTCCATCACTTGGGAATTTTCAGCCTCCCACCTCTCCTCTGGAGGCTCCCCAGCCCGAGCTGGGGGCTCCTGCCCTTCTGCAGGCAAAGCAAAACCCAGACCTGGCGAGGATTATTGCAATTTACAGACCCTGGAGCTCTCCTTGATCCGCTTTTCTGCCAAATTTCCCCAAACCACTTCCTGCTGCAGATGGAGCCGAGTCCTCAGCACGTGCCTGAGAGCAACTGAAAGTGCTGATGCTCCCTAAGTGATCCAAGGAAAAATCCCTTCCAGCCAGGAAACAATAAGAGCTCGAGCCATTAGAGCTGCTCTAAAGCCTTTCCTGCGTCTGCCCTCCACCCTCCATTAGCTGGAGTTTTGCAAATGCAGCCAGAAACAACCTTAACGGTGCAAATTGTGCTCCTCGGGCTGGCAAATCCGTGCCCAGAGCCAAGATTTCCCAACTGGATATTCCCCCACAATTATCCAGGTACGGCTGGGCCTCCTTTTAAAGAGGACAAGAGCAGAGCAGTTGTGCATCCCGTTCCAAACACACTCCCAGGCACTTAGCAGCTCTTCCAATTTAGGAGCAAAGAGCTCTGAGGCTTTCAAACACCTGCCAGCAGCCTCATTACCTAATTGGAGTTGTGGGGAATAAAGTGAAATGCTGGCAGGAGATGTGGTGCCAAGACCAGCCGAGCTTTCGTCCACAACAGCTCCTCGAGTTTCATTCAGGAACAAAAATCAAAGCAAAGGCAAAAACCCTGGGCCCTGCTTGATTTCTGTCAGCATTTTTCAGGTCGTGTCTTCAGCTGTGAGTGGTTGGAGCTGGATATCTGAGGGTGTGAGAAACCAGAATTCACCTCCTCTGGGTCACAGAGAACCCACCCAAGAGCGAGGACTCAACCACACCAAATATTTTCTGGCCATGGCTGACACCAAAAATTCCCCGCCAAGACCTCGGCAGCTGCAACAAAAGTTGCCAAACCCTCTTGTCCCTCATTTTTCTCCTTGTTTTTCCTCTCCTCTGGCTCTCCCAGCCTCCTTACCTTGCTGGGCACACAGGACTGCAGCCAGCAGGGCCACCAAAAAAGCCTTCATGGTCGGTCCTCGTGCCCTCGGAGCTGGAGCAGTGTGGGAAGATGCACCCCAGGAAGGTTTTATACCAGCCCTGCCTCGTCCCTGGCTTCCTTTGATTGCAATAATTTGAGGTTTGGGCAGCGGCAGCACCCAAGATGTGATCAGTGCTGGGTGTGTTTGTGCGTAGGGACCTATTATGAGGCTGCAGATAGCAATGTTTTTTTTACCTCTCCTTCCCATCCAATCTTTTTTTCCGAGGCCTGCTCCTGTCTGCATTGCTAATTTGTGGAGTAATTGGGCTGATCCAAACACGGGAGTCCTTTTTTGGGCTGAGCCACAAAACCTGGAGTGAGTCAGGGCATGCCTGGGGTGACACCTTGCTTGCTGGCACCCTCCATCCTTTCTCTCTGCCATGGAATGGGAGCTTAATATCTCTGGGAAGTGGGAGAGGAGGCAAGGAAAGATTTTTGGATTGTCCAGAGCCGTTCAGAATTATCTCCCTTGTAGAAAATGCTTTAAGCAGGAAGCAGCAGCATTCATTCAATCGTGGAATCATACAAAGGTTTGGGCTGAAAGGGACCTTAAAGATCCTCTTGTTCCACCCCTGATCCCACTATTTCTGCCTGGAGATGTCCCTCAGAGGCTCCAACAGCCCAGGCAGGGATGGGGGTTTGATGCCTTCTTTTTGCTCTCCTGTCCTCCAGAACCATCCAGGGTTTCCAGGTGACAATGTTTGTTGCTCCCTGGAGACCAACTCCGGACTCTGTCAGGTTTTTCCAGTCCCCCACGACCTTTCCAGTCTTTCTGGGCTCCCTCCTTCTGCTCCCACACCACCTCTTGACTCAGGGTGCAGAGGAGCCAAATGACTCAGGCTGCAGGAGAGGCGCAAAGTGCGTGGAGGAGTTAAAAATCTACAAATGGCAGTGAAAATGACTGAGAAATAAAAGAAATCGTGGTCAAAAAGTCTTGGCAGGACCCTTTGGAGAGAGAAATTAGCAAGGGGAGCTCAGGGCCAAGGTTTGTAAGGTCACAAATGGTGTGGAAACAGAAGAAATAACATCCAGGTGCTCTTTGTTTTCCCCAAATTAATCACAGAATCACGGGATGCCTTGAGTTGGGAGGGACCTAAAAGGATCAGCAAGGACAACTCCTGCCCTGCTCAGGCAAAATCCTGGGAAGCTGGACCCATTCCCAACCCCTGTTAGGAGTTTTTTGCTTTTAATAATTTTTTTCTTTGCCCAATTCCTCCTTTTTTTTCTGCAGCAGATTCAACCCTCAGTGATTCTGTCTCAGTGTCCAGAGGGTGGAGGGGGATGAGCCCCCAGTTTTCCAAGTTTTCTATTCTGTTCTTTGGTCTGACCTTGGGCAGGAATTTTGAACTATTTCATTTTTTAGCGAGGATGTGAAAGGCCCACGTGACAGATAATGCAGCAACAATATTTCAGAAATAATCTGGGGAAAAAAACATTCTCTTTGAGAAAGATTCTTTATAAATGCGGGCATGAAAAACATCAGGCAGGAAACGGGATCTGCTGGAGCAGGGAGGGGAAAAAACAGGTATTAATCCACATGTTTGTTTAACGTATAACACCAGAATTGTCTCAGTCAGCTGGAAAAATGGAAAATGAGACTTCCTTCCCTTTCATCCCATCAAAAATCCCAAAATGAAAATGAATTATCACCCCAAATCCAGCTCATCTCGGAGCCAATCGAGCAGAAAAATGCAGCTTCTCAGCGGGAAGAGGGAACCAGGCTTGAACACAGCCCGCAAACAAGAAAGAAGAAAAGCTTTGGAATTAAAACAAATAAATGAGCAGTAAATAAATGAGGCTGTTAAAACAAAGTGCAGCTGAATAGAAAAAATGTCAAGTGAGAAATGGGCTGTGGGAAGTGGGAATGTGAGAAAGCTTTTAAATAGATTGGAGAGAGGAGAGGTTAATAATAATAATAATAATAAACAAGATTAATATTTCAGACAGAAGTGGATAGAGAGAAGCAGGGAGCGGAGAAATATTGGTGCAAAGCAAAATAATTCAAGGCAAACACACAAAGCTTGGGGGGAAAATAATTAAGGACAGGCAGAGTGAGGGAAAGGAATAAGATGGGATGGGAGGGAAGTCCCTCCTCTGTGGAAAATATACATTTTCTTATGGGCAGACCCGGTTCAGGTGCTAAAAACAGCTCTTCAAAGGGCTGGGAAGCTGCAGAATTCCCAGTTTAACCAACCACTGGGGGCTCCTGTGCGACCTGGATGGGGAAAGCACCCAGGCCATCACCTGACCCCTATCCCTGCGTCCCCCAAGGAGGCTGCCAAGGCTCTGGAAGGCATCCCAGGCTCTGGCCAGGTCCCAAATCCCTGCTATTCTTGGGCCCTGTTGGCATTGCAGTCACGCCCAGGGCCACTGCAAGGGCTCTGGGCTCCAAGCAGCACCATGACACCGGAGGGAACGGTGCCTTTGGAAGCAAAATCCAGTTTTTCCCAAGCAAGGGGTGAAGAGAGCTGGAAGAAAATCCAGGGCAAAGACAACTGAGGGAGTGGGAGTGTAAATGGTGCCGGGAGAACACGGCAGGGAGGTGTTAAAGCCATTTCCCAGGGACATGAAAAAAGCAGGGTTGAGGGGAGGGCAGCAGGGTGAGGCTGGCAGGAGAAACTGGGCCAGGTGGGTGTCACCTGCTGGGTGCCACCCAGTGGGTGTCACAAGGGGAATTAAACAGTTAACAGGGCCTGGAAGTTTTAGGAAAAAGAAACTTTCACCCACTTAGGGCTTGGCAGCCACAGAGGGTGTTTGTGCCAGACTTTGGGAATGCCTTGTGCAAGGCCAGGCCCTTTTGTGCAACTGGAGCCAGACAAAGCGTGGTTTCAACCCGGGATGGAGGGGATGGGATGGAGCCGGATCCAGGGATGTTTCAATGTCAACACTTCCCCCCTTTTTTCTCTTTGGAGGGTGGCTCCAGTCTCAGCTCCCTTCAATGGTGCAGGGAGGAATCTCTGTTTCAGCTCAGGCTTGTGAAGTGCAGCCAAGAGGGAAGGAGAAGGGCCGTGGGTAAGGCGGGAGGGTGGAGGACAGGGATGGTGCTCCCCGTGTCCCTGAATCATGCAGATGGTGCAAGAGGTCCATCCTGACTCCAGACAACACCAGGCTGGTCTGGCTCTGTCCTCTCCCCCTTCCTTGGAGGGTCAGGGAAGGCTGGGTTGCTTCATCTGGGCCTGCAGTGGCAGCAGGGTTTGGTGAAGAAGCAGAAGTGGGAGATTGTGGGGTTCAGAAACACATGGAAAAGAAGGAAAAGCTGGGTGTGACATTTCGCCTTTTGCACTCAGGCCTGTTGCAGGCAGCCTGCTCTATTCCTCCCTTTCCCAAAGCGCATCTGGCACAGCTGTTCTGGCAGCCTCCAAACAGCAGGACACAGCTCCCATGTCGTTCCCATGACAGATTGTGGGAAATAGATTTGTAGAGAATTTTTGGGGTTTAATGGAAGACTTATACAGTATGTATTTGTATGTAAACTTTAAAATAAGAAATGTTGATTTAGAAGTGTTATGGAATAAGATAGATATTTTATGGAATAGACATGTTATGGAATAAGATAGATATGTTGTGGAATCGATATGGATAGATATGTTAAGATAGATATCTTATGGAGTAAGATAGATAAGTGTGACATTTGCCTTTTCCACTCAGGCCTGTTATAGGCAACCTGCTCTATTCCTCCCTTTCCCAAAGCACATCTGGCACAGCTGTTCTGGCAGGCTCCAGGAAATTGATTTGTAGGGAATTTTTAGGGTTTAAAAGAAGGCTTGTACAGTAGGTATTTGTATGTAAACTTTAAAATAAGAAAAGTTGATTTAGAAATGTTATAGAATAAGATAGATATTGTTGAGAGAGAAATGGAGTTATAAAAAAGTTTTGAAAGATGGTTTTGTAAATAAGACTAGATATTTTAGAGAAACAGAACTGTGAAAGATGTACTGTAGTAAGATTTATGAGGAGTAGTTTTAGATGATTGACAGCAGATGACAGAGGCTACCAAATTTACAGCTGGGATGGACAGGAGTAGCCCAATTCCACCATGTGTGGATGAAATACCAGGTGATCAAGGCTGGCTTCAAGGCCAGGTCGGAGGGAGCTCGGAGCACCACGAGGCACTGGGAGACATCCCTGGCCACAGCTGGGGTTGGAATGAGATGGTGTTTAAGATCCCTTCCAAACCAAACCATTCCATGACTCTGTGACGTCCAACTCAGCAGCTGTGATCTGCACCAGGAGCCTCCTTGTTGATCTCAAGAGTTGAGGAACTTGAGTCCTTTGGTGTTAGTACCCTGGTTGCTGGGAGTTTTAGACTTTCTGTCTAAAACCCTAAACTTAGAGTTTAAGATTTTAGAATATAGTAATATATATAAAGCAAGAAGAAGGACCAGCCTCCACCACAAAACCTCCATCTTGCTTTATATATATTACTGTATTCTAAAATCTTAAACTCTTGAGTTTTCCACCTTGTGATATTACACACTCCTATTCAAACCACACACCCACAACCCCAGTTCTGGCATTCAATTTTGGAAGCCTTCTCCACACCTTCAGGTCAAATGCAGCATTCTCTTGGGGCTCAGTGCCTGTCAGCACAGACAGTCTAAAATTCCCAGCAGGAACCAGGATTCCAACACTTTGGGTCTGCAGCCAACAGGGAGGAACCGAAGCCATTCCGCCACATTCCCTTAACCTACAAAATCCTAAGGGATTTTTCAGCCCCATCATCTTGGAGAGACATCAAACAGCTCCATCGTGCTCGGAGTCACCCTCCATGACTCACACCCCCAACAAAATCCTGATGGAAAGGCCAGATCCAGATGCCATCATCAAGCAGGGCCCCGGCGCCACCCAAGCCATCGGGCCACCAGCATGGCTTGGGCACACCCCAGCCTGGATGGTCCCCTGGCATAGGGCTGGTGCTTGGAAGCCACTTGGATGTAACCACCCTGTTTGTGGAGTTATGGATGTGAATCATCCTCCTTGGAGCCAGGTTTGTTGTTTGGTGGTGGCATCTCCACAGCCAGGATTGGGAATGCTGGAGACCTGCTGGGTCTGAGGGGAAAAGGGCAGTGAAGGGGGTGGTGGGGAATAGGAGCAAAAGAGGAAAAGAGAGGAAATAAAATCCAGCATCTTCTTGGAATTCCTCAGAAGTAATTAATTCCAGTCCCCCTCAAGGAGGGGACCACTGACTGCAACTGTATTTGGGAAGAAATAGCTCCTCTCCCTGACAAATACCACATTTGCCATTGTTTCTTTCACTGAAAGTGGGAATTTCCCCTTGTCCAACTCCAACCCTCCTGATCCTGTTTCATAACACGAGGAGTCAACATGCGGGAGGTAAAATGGGATTGTCCCCTGCACCACGTGATCCCACAGGCGCAGACCAGTTCTGATCCCTCTTTGTAAATCTTGGCCTGCGACAGATCTCAACCATGCCAGGACAAATATTTACAAAAAGACGGCCGAAATCTTTGCCACTGAATGTTTTGTCTGGGGTTTGAGGAAGACAGGCTGGTGGCACCTGCTGTGTTTTTCTTCACACCACCTCTGTGAGCACCGTGGGGGTTCTGTGTTTATTTTGTGGGTGGTTTTAAATTGAACCTTAAGATCCAGGGTGTCACTCAAACCTGCCAGGCTGGTGTGACACGGCCGTGGTGGCATTTTGAGGGCATCCCCACGTGTCTGCAGGGCCTCCAAAACAGCTTCAGTCTGCTGCATTTTGGGTCATCTTCAACAAGAACCAACACTTTCCATGTCTGCCCATTTTCATGTGCTTTGGGTTCTTGACTCATCTCTTGACTCACCTCTTCCATGATGGGTGTCCCAGGCATGGAAGTGGTCCTCTGCACTGGAGCCAAGAGCTGGAATTTCCAAGGTTGGGTGAAAGCTGGGAATCAAATGAGATAAATCATTTCATTTTTATCTGCGGAAAATGTGGGATGAGCTCCACAGAAAATCTGTCTGTTCTTTATGGGGTCACAGAATTGTTTGGATTGGAAGGGAACTTGAAGATCAATGAATTCCAGCTCCCTGCCATGGGCAGAGACACCTTCCACTATCCCAGATTGCTCCAAGCCCCTTCCAATCTGACCTTGGACACTGCCAGGGATGGGGCAGCCATGGCTTCTCTGGGAAACCTGTGTCTGGGCCTTGCCACCCTCCCAGGGAAGAATTCCTTCCCAATATCCCATTTAAATCCACCCTTTTCCACTTTTAATCCATTCCCCCTCACCCTATCACCATTCTTAATTTATTTCAACTTCTCTGAGCTGGGTTTTTTTCTATAAGAAGATCCCAACTGAGAGCAGAAAAACTCAACCAGAGTGGAAAAACTCAGCCCACGTGTGGGAAGATCCGGATGCTCCAGTTTCTCTCCTGCCCCACTCCCACTGCCACAGCATCAAAAGCCTGGTTGGGTGGTGAGAACCAGAGCTTGGGCTGGTCCTTGTTACGTCCAGAAACTTGTCACACCTCACGTAATGGCCCTGCTGAAACCTCCCCAGCCACGGCCAGGGACAGCAAGGATGTCTCCAGGGAGAGCCCACGCTGGCAGAGGAGCTCCAGAGCCAGGAAAAAATCTTGGATGAAACCATCCCAACCTCAAGGGTGTGGCCACCAGGGCACAGAAACAAACAGTCCTATCTGAGAGCTCAATCGTGTCCTCCACTGGAAGAGATGATGGGCATTTTCCCAGGAGGGTTGGCCAAAGATTCAAGGCTGTGTTGTTGTTTGGGTTTGGGGTTTTTTTATTATTATTATTATTATTTTGGGAAGGCAGGGAATGGTTTTGTGAGGGTGAGGCAGAAGGAGGGGAAGGAATTAGTCCAGCTCAGGTGCATCCCTGCACATTTCAGTTGGGTTTGGCTTCTTCCCACCAGCCCTGGGGTTTGGTGAGGGCAGCTCAAGTGCCAAAATCAAATCCATCTACTGGCAGATGATCCCCTCTGAGCCCAGAGGAGAAACAAGGGCTTAGAAACCTCATGGATGGCAGCCTGGGAGGGGCATGGGAATCAAAATCCACCCACATGATCCAGGGAACAACAGAAGGGTTCCAAATCCACCCTGGCTTTGCAGGCACCACCTGCATGCCAAGGAAAGGGCACGGTAGGAACAACTCACCCTGTGCTGATTGTGTTTGACTCATTCCCAAATTATTAAACTGTCAGGGAAAGCACAACCAGGTCTTGAGGGGACTTCAAAATGTTTCAGCAAAGACTTCCCAGAGCCTTAAAGTCGAGTTTGAGCTGGGAGAAGCATTCCAAAAGTCACAGGCATGGGAGAGCGGTGGTTTTGGTTCCTCGGCCTCCTTCCAGCTTTGTTTTGCAGCACAATTACTGCTCAAGGAGCAGGGGAGGAGGAAGGAAAGACGATCTCCAGTGGAGATAAAGGTCCATGAAAATTTCTAGAAACTTATCCTTCCATTTCTCGAACAACCTTCTGGAATGCCATTTCTTGGCATCGGGCCCCGGTTTTGCTCCCTGACTCCCCACGTGGAAGAAAATCCACTTTCCTTCGAGCTGAAAGGGAGATGGGATGAAGGAAGTGCCAGCAGAAACAAATTTGGGATTGGCTGAGCGCCTGGAGGCCAAAAGCTGTGCCCTTGTTCCCTAGGAATGGCTTTCACTGTGACATCTTGGGATTCTCCTCTCCTCCACAGCACCAAGTGCCTCTGGTGGCACTTCCAGAGCCAAAATCCAGCCCTGACATCCCCTCTGTCCTCACTGCCACCTGGTCCTGATGGTGGCATGGCTCCTGCCCACCCCATCTGATCCATCTCATTCCTCTGGGAAAGAGGAGGATGCACCATGCCATGCAAGCAATCCTCATGAATCCTCAGGAATTGCTTCCTTTGGGTTTTTCAGCCACTGGACAGGTTCACAAAGTACTCTGACAATGAAGAAGAGCTGTGAATCAACTTCTGCACCAGTAAATCAGTCAAAAACTTGGCATTTTCCCACTGTCAATACTCCCTGTGCCAAGGAACTCCTCCCAGTCCATGCCCAGGAGACAGATTTGGATGTTTTGGGGAGGCAAAGGGTGCCACAGGCATGGTGTGACACGTGTCCTCACAGCTGGGGGACATCCCCTGCCCTGTGCTGTTTATCTGCCTGTTTGGAGCCTCTCCCTGTAGGATTTAACCTCAGGACCTTTCTCACGTGTTTGCCTCTTCCCATTCCTGCAGTGCCAAATTTAGGGTGGAGGATTTGGGGTGGGAGGTGACACGATCTGTGGGGACACTGATGGGACAGCCTCCAACCCAGCTCCCTGTTGCTGCAGAGGAGAGGAAGGGACATTTTGGGAATGCCTGGGAGTTGTGGAACACCATTCCTGCTGGTTTCCTTGGAAGCAGGACTGCATCCAGGGGAAGCGCTGCATTTCTGCCACCAAACCTTGTCGGGCTGGGGGTATTTTGGGGAATGAAATGTGGTTAAATGTAGAAAACCACCAAGCTCTGCTTCCTCTGACCTGTCAGCCCCAGAGCAGGCAGCAAACCTTGGGAAGAGCATCTGTCTGCAGATAATCCAACCCTGCAGCAAGGACCACGTGTCCAGGAAAAGCTTTGAATTACAAGCATAGGGAAAAGAGAAACACTTTTTAACTAAAAGTGGAGAGATTTAGATCAGATATTGGGAAGAAATTCTTCCCTATGAGGGTGGTGAGGCCCTGGAATGGAATTCCCAGAGAAACTGTGTCTTTCCCATCCCTTGAAGTGTTCAAAGCCAGGTTGGATGGAGTCTGGAGCAGCCTGGGATAGTGGAAGGTGTCCCTGCCCATGGCAGGGAGTGGAATGGGATGAGTTTTAAAGTCCCTTTCAATCCAAACCATTCTGTGATTCTCTGGGGTTTTTCTGCTGTGGGGGGGGTAAGGCACCATCTCCCTTTCTCCCTGCTGTCATCCAGCTGGGAGCTGGCTGAGGAGCAGACAAGCTGGTTTCCCAATTTTCCAGGGTGGAGCTGATCCCTGAGCTCCTCCTTGCTGTGTGGCAAACCTGTGACAGTGCTGGGCGTGGGCAGCTGCTGGAGGGGGAAGCAGATCAATGGAGCTTTCCAAGGTTTTCTGAGGACATAGGGCTCTGCATCTCATCCTGGAACCCACTTCACTCCAGGGACCAAACCCTGGTCTCAGGACAGGATTCAAGGACCAAACTCTCGAGCTCTGCATCTCATCCATTCCAGGGACCAAACCCTGGTCTCAGCTCCTCTGTTTCCACCATGGGACCAGGAAGCCTGGTCTCAGAGCTCCTCTGTTTCCACCATCAGGACACAACACATTCCAAGGACCAAACTCTGGTCTCAGAGCTCCTCCGTTTCTACCATGAGGACACAACACATTCCAGGGACCAAACTCTGGTCTCAGAGCTCCTCCGTTTCCACCATCAGGACACAACACATTCCAGGGACCAAAGCCTGGTCTCAGAGCTCCTCCGTTTCCACCATGAGGACACAACACATTCCAAGGACCAAAGCCTGGTCTCAAAACTCCTCTGTTTCCACCATCAGGACACAACACATTCCAAGGACCAAACTCTGGTCTCAGAGCTCCTCTGTTTCCACCATGAGGACACAACACATTCCAAGGACCAAACCCTGGTCTCAGAGCTCCTCCGTTTCCACCATGAGGACACAACACATTCCAAGGACCAAACCCTGGTCTCATCAGGACCACCATCAGGACACAACACATTCCAGGGACCAAACCCTGGTCTCAGAGCTCCTCTGTTTCCACCATCAGGACACAACACATTTCAGGGACCAAACTCTGGTCTCAGAGCTCCTCCGTTTCCATCAGGACCCTCCAAATGGAACAAGGGGTCCTTGGACCCACCAGACCTGCTGGGCAACCTCAGCCCATGTGAGACCTGTCACCCTGGTGACACCAAACCAGGCAGTGGCAAAGTGACCGAGGCCCTGAGCAATGTCCCCACCCTCATCTTCAGCTCTGTGTCTACATCGAGCTCCTTGGTGACGGGGAGGAGGGCCGGGATGTCTTTCTGCAGGCCTGGCTCCTAAGAGAGCTCCCAAAAAAAGCTTTCCAGTGAGTCAAGGAACAGCATTTCTGGAGGAGGGAGCGACGTGGGAGCATTGCCAGGACAGGTTGTGGGAAGGAGGAGCGTTCCCAGCAGTTGGAGCAGCACGGAGCTGCAGGGGCCTGGGGGAGGCCCAGACGCTGTGGGTGGGCACCTGACCCTCCTGATCCTGCTCTGAGGTCATCCCTGGATGAAACATTCCCAAGGGACGGAGATCCAAAGAGTCCTAAGGTCACCTGGAGTTGTTATCTCCATTTTTATCACATGAATCAGACACTGAGTGACTCTCCTGAGGTCAGACACAGGGAAGTGGTGGGAAAGCTTGAAGTCCCACCTTGGACCATCCTCTCCCAAAAAAACTTGGGAGAATTTCTTCCCTGCTCCACTCCCCTGGAATTGCTGAAGGAATCAGGTTGAAGATAGGGTGAAAGCTCAGAGAAAAGGAGGGAAAAAGTGGAATTTCCATTATTAGGCCAAGTGGTGGCCCCGTGCTTTGGCCATTCCTGTAGGGAGCCAGTGGAATTTAGAAGGGCAGGAAGCTGCACAAGGAGTCACTACAGAGAGGGAATGCATAGGAAAATCAGGAAAAATCACCCAGAATGGAGCTAAAAGGCACAGCCCCATCCAATCTGATCCCCTCTTCACTCCCCAAAACTTGGGTGCTAAGAAAATAAAATTCCCTTCATGCTGCCAGGCCCATCCTGACAATCTTGGGCATTCCCAAGAGTGGGACAGAGGGTCACACCCCTTTCCAAGCTGCCCAAGCTCTGGATTAAAACCTTGCAGGCCTTTGGGATTCGGATGGAAATTCCCCTGTTCTAGGACAGAATTACCCCAGAGTCCAGAGCAAGGCACATCCCGGATTGCTGGGAGCGAGGAGACGCTGGAGAATGGCCAGGACCTGCTGTCGGCTCGGGTGGAATCAGCAGGATGGACACACAGCCTGGACAGATCTTGCCTGGGCTGCTTCCAACCCCGCTGGCTCATCCCTGACACGGCTGCTCGCTTTTTTCCCTGGAAACTGCTCCAGGATCAGCGGCTCTCCATGGGCTGGAGCATCCCGTGGACAGAGGCAGCAGCTCCCTCTCGTGGGCTTTGTTGGGCTCTTCGTGCTGGAGAGCAGCCAGAATTTCCTACAAAAGTGGGGTTTTTTATTGTTGTGTGTCCTCCCCCCGCCCCTCCGGCAATTCAGAATATTCATTAGAGCCCCAGGCATGCAAATTTTATGGAAAAGTGCCAATTTTCATCAAATCCCACCTCGTAGGCGGGTGAGCTTTTTATAGTTTTGCCACTTTTTTTTTTTTTTTTAATTGGTTTTACTTTTCCTCACTCAGTCTGGGATTCAAAACAACTCCTTTAGGCATGGAAAGGGCTGATCCTTTGGATTCACTTCGGCAAAGATTTGGGGGTCTCCATGGAGCCATTCAGGTGTCCTGGCAGGGGGGAGTCATCCCAAAATCTGCAGTTTGTGGGGCAGACACAGCCTGAGGCATCCAGCATTGAGATAAAGCCAGGACATGAATCCCCAGAAGTTATTTCAGTTTGGAATGCTGGAAACCCAAAAGTTAACAAAAAAGGAGAATGAGAGTTTTTAAAAACACGTTTTTTATTTTTTTATTTTTTTGTTTGGTTGTTTGGTTGGTTGGTTTGGTTTTTGGTTAGTTTTTTTTTTTTATTTTGGGGGTGGTTTTTTGTTTTGTTTGAGGTTTTTTTGTTTGATGTTTTGTTTGGTTTGGTTTGGTTTGGTTTGGTTTGGTTTGGTTTGGTTTGGTTTTTTGGTTTGGTTTGGTTTGGTTTGGTTTGGTTTGGTTTGGTTTGGTTTGGTTTGTTTCGTTCCATCTTGATCCCAAATAGCTCCAGAGATTTCAGCTTCCAGCTTTTGGTTTGAAAAACTCCTGGTTTCCCCAAAAAACTGAAATTTCCCCAAAAGCTGAATTTCCTGCGCTTTTTCCACCCAAACTCCCAGCAGAGAAGTGTCACAAGCTCAGAGATGCATTTATCCATCCCTGGCTCACTTCTCCCCTCTGCATATTCTCTGCTTTCTGCGATCCATCCAGTCACTCTGGAATCCCAAAACCAAACGAGGACCTCACCCCCTTCCCTGAACCCTACAAAGAGTGAGGAAACAGCTCTGGGCTTGCTGTGCCTCAGAGAGGAGGTTTGGGGTTTTCCTGCCTGGCCCAACACTCATCTCGTGGTGGGGGTGGCAGGGGGACAGTGGAGTGGCCACTGGTCACATGCCACCATCTGATGACCCCTCACCATGGATCCCTGCCTTTGGAATTCCTTTCCCTCTTTTTTAAAGGTTTGATGTCTCTATCTCGTTCCCTCCTCCCTCCCAGCACTCCTCAGCCTCTCCCACACGCATGGATCAGCGCCGGGATCAATTTTTCCATGGGATTTGGCTGTTGGTGGGTCTGACAGCAGAGATGAAGGGTGACAACCATCCTGGACCTGAAGGAACCGCGTCACAACTCCATCCAACACGTCCCTGAGGTATTTAAACTGATGATTATCCACAGCCAGGCACTTATCATTCCATTTGGAAGTGTTGCTCCATCTCAATTCCACGTGATCCTGCCTGCTCCGGACGCTGAAAGGGCTCTGTGTTTGTGCTGCCTCTTTCAGTGCCATGCTCTGGGAATTCTTCCTCCAAGGAGCTTTTTCCATGCCGTGGAGGACAATACCTCCCCCTTCCCTTTGTGTCCCCATATTCATCCCCATGTTTGGGATATTCCCTCCCCAAATTCCTGCAATAACACCGGGATGAGCTTCTGGAGCATCTTCACACCTATCCAAGTCTTTGGATGGGGTCAGAGAGGCTCAGAGCAGTCTGGAGCGAGGAGAAAAGGTTTTTTACAGCCTTTATTTTTGTTTAGGATCCCCCAAACCCCTTCCCAATCCAAGGGGTGGATGTTGCCTTGCACGACACAGCTCGGGGTAATTTTCTGGGCACCCTCATCTATGTGTTAATGACTCCATCTCTTGGTGATCCCAACTGGCCCTAATTCCTGGCCAAAATTAGTGGCTGGGAATCACACCCTCCCTCCTTCCTGCACATCTCAGATGGCTTGGAGAGGAGTAATTTCCACCAGGGTTGATTGGCATTACAGGAGGAGGGATTTCCATATCCTTGAGCTGCAGTGGGAATTATAGGATCGGGGAATGGTTTGGCTTGAAAGGGACCTTCAGGATCATCCAGTGCCATCCCCTGCCATGGGAACACCTTCCACCATCCCAGATTGCTCCAACCCCTCTCCAGCCTGGCCTTGAACACTTCCAGGGATAGGGCAGCCACAGCTTCTCTGCAAAATCCCTTCCAGGGCCTCACTCCCTTCCCAATAAAGATTTTCTTTCCAATATCCCGTCTAAACCTCCTCTCTTTTACATTATTTTTTATGTTGTAAAATAATAACCCTTTATTCTTCAGCCATGCCCAGGATGATTTATTTTCTCTTTCTATTATCCATGGATACAAGGAAGTTTTTCTGCAGCAAAGGCACCGCAAATCAAGCAAAAAAACCCAGCCAGTTTTGCTTTAAAGCAGCAAAAAAAAATTCCCGACTGTGTTTTCCTGCAGGCTGAGGGAGCCTCTGTCTCCACGACTGCAGGAAGAATAAATCCAACCCAATGAAATATTAATTATTAGAGTCTGTCCAACTGGGATTCCTCAGTGCTTTCAGAGAGCAGAAACATTCTGGCACACAGGAGAAGAACCACACAAATCCCTTTTTGTTGTTGCTGTTTTGTTTTGTTTTGTTTTTGTGAGGAATTATTGTGTGATGAGTAAATTAAGAGTTTTGGGTTGAGGGAAGGGAGAGGGCTTGAACTGCTTTAGGGTGGGAAATAAAAATTCCCAAAGAGGGTTGGGAAGGAATTGTGCTGTAAATAAGAGGAAAAGGTTCCTTCACACGATAGGAGAGGGTGAAGGAAAACACAAGTTGATTAATAAAAGAGAGACACACCCCTGAAAATTCCCTGTTCTGGAGGATTTGGAAAGAAATCCTCCAATCTGAGCAGCCTCAGGCTCCAGCCTGGGGCAGCCCTGCTCAGCACAGCTCAAAGCCCCTTTTGTCCCCGTTGTTTACCAGGCTTGGGTTGGAAGCACAACACAGAGTGTCATCCCTTGGCTGAGGAATGTTTTGCAGATTTGGGAGCTTTGACTCGAGCTAAAGCATCCCCATGATTTTTCCAGTGCGAAATTCCTCCAAAAAGTGTTGTTTAGGAGAAAGGAGAGGCACTCAGAGCACATCTGGCAAAGAAAAACCTCTGTTGTCTTGTCGTTGTTTATTTTTCCAGCCCCTTTTTACCCTCGTTTCTCTGCAGCCTCTGGAAAAAACTCTATCAAATATTTGGCCTCTCTGGAATCTCTTTTCCTTGTAAACCTCTCCAAGTTTCCTCAGCAGCTCAACCCAAATGCTGCAAATCTTTTTCATCAGGGGGAGCAAAGGAGGAGGCACTAATTTCTTCTCTCTGATGCCCGGAACCTGAGGGAACAACTGGAGATGTGTCAGAGAAGGTTATGCTGGATTTTAGGGAAAGATTCTTCTTCCAGAGAGTCTTTGAGCACTGGAACTCCCCAGGGAAGTGGTGCCAGCACCAAACCTGACAGAGTTCCAGAAGTGCTTGGAAAAAGCTCTCAGGCACAAGGTGGGATTGTTGGGTTTGTCCTGTGCAGGACCAGGAGCTGGACTTTGATGATCTTTGTGGATTCCTTCCAACTCAGGATATTCCATGATTACCCTGCTGTTGCTTTGGTTGTCTGAGGAAAAGGTGAATTAATGGATTCACCATAATTCACCACAATTCCAAGTGGTAGAAATTGTGAATCCAGGGAGCTGCTGGCCCTGGGTGAGGCCGTGTGGCTCCAACAACAGCAAAGCAACATGAAGGAAGGGATTCCCAAGGATGCTGGAAGTGGAGGTGGGGACAGATGTGCACATAAGAGGGGTTGTTATTTTTTCCCAGAAGTTTCCACTCTGTGGCTCCATCTGCACCCAAAATAAGAAAAAAATCCAGGAGAAATCCCCCTGGAGATGCAGGAAGTGCAGAAGGAGCATCTCCCTCCCAAAGCTGGAGAACAGAGCATGACAAGAGAGACATTGAGGGGCTGAAGCATGTCCAGAGAAGGGAACTGAGCTGGGGGAGGACCTGGAGCACCAGGAAGAGCTGAGGGAGCTGGGAAAGGGGCTCAGCCTGGAGAAAAGGGGGCTCATGGGGGACCTTCTGACTCTCCAAAACTCCCTAACAGAAGGGGCAGCCAGGGGTGGGTCAGGCTCTGCCAAGGAACAAGGGACAGGATGAGAGGAAAAGGCCTCAAGCTGCTCCAGGGAAGATTCAGGATGGGACATCAGGAAGAATTTTTTCACAGAAAGGGTGGTCAGGCATTGGAAGGGGCTGCCCAGGGAGGTGATGGAGACCCCATCCATGGGGACATCCAAGGAACTCCTGGATGTGGCACTCAGAGCTCTGATGGGGAAGCTGGAGCCGCAGAGCTCAGGGATGAGAAGAAAACAAGAAGAAGGTTGGGAGGCACCACAGGACAAGACAATGACCACAATACTTTATCTATTCCTCATGTTTGATGTCCAAACCTTCCTGGGGGAATCTGGCCAAGCTCTTCAGTCCTTCAGGGTCCATTTTCTCCCAGCAGCAGCGGGCAGGGACACGGAATGGGACTCCCTGGCACCTCATGGCCGAGCCAGCCGGGGCCCTGGGCATGCACTGAGGTTGCACAGGAAGCTCTGGCAGCAGTAGGAGGTGTAGGTGGCCAGGCCCAGGAGGAAGTTGTGGTGTGGGCAGGTGCTGGAGCACTTCTTGGTGATCCTCTTCCAAAGGGACAAAAGCCTGTCCCAGAGAAGGGAGAGGCAGGATTAGCAACAGGGGTTTGTTGAGTGATCCTTGTGCAGGATGCAGTTGGGTTGATGAGTCCCACAGTCCCTCAGAGCCCCAGAGATCAGCATGAGAGCCATCCTGGTCCCACCACAGCCCAGGAATTGTTGGTGACCTCCTACACAAGAATTCCATATCCATGCTGGGCATCCAGCACTTCCCAGCATGGATCCTCATATCAAGACTTTTTAGGTGTACAATGACAACGTTCATTCCTGGATGTAAATCACATTTCAGGCTTCTCTGCTTGGGGAAATAATTCTGTTTCCCTCTATATCTGGCTTGGATCAGAAAGTGTGACCAGCAAGACCAGGGAAGTGAATTTTCCCCTTTCTTATCACTGGTGAGGCCACACCTCAAATCTTGGTATCAGTTTTTGGGCCCTCACAGCAATAAATTGAGGAGCTGGAGCATGTCCAGAGAAGGGAATGGAGCTGGGGAAGGGTCTGGAGCACCAGGAGGATCTGAGGGGAGCTGTGGGGGCTCAGCCTGAGAAAAAGGAGGCTCAGGGGGACCTTTTCACCCTCCACAACTCCCTGAGGGTGCAGGTTGGGGTCAGGCCCTGCTCCCAGGGAACAAGGAATCAAGGTTCCTCTTAAGGATCCTCCTTCTTCTCCCAGTGTCTGATTTTCAGTGATTCCTTCACTGATTTTCAGTGCACAAATAAAACAGCTGAAGAGGAAAATCTCCGTACGTGACAGGGAGGAGAATTCCAAACCTTCAGCACCACCAGGCTGGGTTAGGAAGGCCTCCACCTCCACCTTGTGCTTCCCAGTGACTCCTCAGCCCATCACAAATCCAGCCCAGACCTCACATCCCACTGCTGAGTGCCCAGGAGGGGATCCAGAGCCAGCACCTACCGATTCCTACGGAGGCCACGTTGGTGACACAGTACTCGTCCTTGTCCGAGCACTTCTCGGCCTTCAGGCAGCTCCAGTTGCTTTGCTCCCAGTTGCAGGTGTAGCAGTACAGGGAATTTGCTGCAGGAAGAGACACAAAACAGGGAAGAGGGAGATGGAATCATCCTGGCTTGTGATGAGGCCAGGAGGAGCAGGCCAGGGATTGTCCCTCTGTGCGGAGGCCGTGCCTCAAATCCTGTGTCCAGTTTTGTCCCCTCATGACAAGGAAGACTCTGAGGGGCTGGAGTGTGTCCAGGGAAGCTGGGGAAGGGTCTGGAGCACCAGGAGCAGCTGAGGGAGCTGGGAAAGGGCTCAGCCTGCAGAAAAGGAGGGGGGGGATCTTTTGGCTCTCGACAACAAGAGCTGAGGGAGCTGGGAAAGGGGCTCAGCCTGGAGAAAAGGGGGCTCATGTGGGACCTTCTGACTCTCCAAAACTCCCTGACAGAAGGGGCAGCCAGGGGTGGGTCAGGCTCTGCCAAGGAACAAGGGACAGGATGAGAGGAAAAGGCCTCAAGCTGCTCCAGGGAAGATTCAGGATGGACATCAGGAAGAATTTTTTCACAGAAAGGTTGGTCAGGCATTGGAAGGGGCTGCCCAGGGAGGTGATGGAGACCCCATCCATGGAGGCATCCAAGGAACTCCTGGATGTGCCACTCAGAGCTCTGGTGGGGAAGCTGGAGCCACAGAGCTCAGGGATGAGAAGAAAACAAGAAGAAGGTTGGGAGGCACCACAGGACAAGACAATGACCACAATACTTTATCTATTCCTCATGTTTGATGTCCAAACCTTCCTGGGGGAATCTGGCCAAGCTCTTCAGTCCTTCAGGGTCCATTTTCTCCCAGCAGCAGCGGGCAGGTGAAGAAGGACACGGAATGGGACTCCCTGGCACCTCATGGCCGAGCCAGCCGGGGCCCTGGGCATGCACTGAGGTTGCACAGGAAGCTCTGGCAGCAGTAGGAGGTGTAGGTGGCCAGGCCCAGGAGGAAGTTGTGGTGTGGGCAGGTGCTGGAGCACTTCTTGGTGATCCTCTTCCAAAGGGACAAAAAGCCTGTCCCAGAGAAGGGAGAGAGCGGGATTAGCAACAGGGTTTGTTGAGTGATCCTTGTGCAGGATGCAGTTGGGTTGATGAGTCCCACAGTCCCTCAGAGCCCCAGAGATCAGCATGAGAGCCATCCTGGTCCCACCACAGCCCAGGAATTGTTGGTGACCTCCTACACAAGGAATTCCATATCCATGCTGGGCATCCAGCACTTCCCAGCATGGATCCTCATATCAAGACTTTTTAGGTGTACAATGACAACGTTCATTCCTGGATGTAAATCACATTTCCAGGCTTCTCTGCTTGAGGGAAATAATTCTGTTTCCCTCTATATCTGGCTTGGATCAGAAAGTGTGACCAGCAAGACCAGGGAAGTGAATTTTCCCCTTTCTTATCACTGGTGAGGCCACACCTCAAATCTTGGTATCAGTTTTTGGGCCCTCACAGCAATAAATTGAGGAGCTGGAGCATGTCCAAAGAAGGGAATGGAGCTGGGGAAGGGTCTGGAGCACCAGGAGGATCTGAGGGAGCTGTGGGGGCTCAGCCTGGAGAAAAGGAGGCTCAGGGGGGACCTTTTCACCCTCCACAACTCCCTGAAGGTGCAGGTTGTGGTCAGGCCCTGCTCCCAGGGAACAAGGAATCAAGGTTCCTCTTAAGGATCCTCCTTCTTCTCCCAATGTTTGAATTTCAGTGATACCTTCACTGATTTTCAGTGCAGGAATAAAACAGCTGAAGAGGAAAATCTCCGTACGTGACGGGGAGGAAAATTCCAAACCTTCAGCACCGCCAGGCTGGGTTAGGAAGGCCTCCACCTCCACCTTGTGCTTCCCAGCGACTCCTCAGCCCATCACAAATCCAGCCCAGACCTCACATCCCACTGCTGAATGCCCAGGAGGGGATCCAGAGCCAGCACCTACCGATTCCTACGGAGGCCACGTTGGTGACACAGTACTCGTCCTTGTCCGAGCACTTCTCGGCCTTCAGGCAGCTCCAGTTGCTTTGCTCCCAGTTGCAGGTGTAGCAGTACAGGGAATTTGCTGCAGGAAGAGACACAAAACAGGGAAGAGGGAGATGGAATCATCCTGGCTTGTGATGAGGCCAGGAGGAGCAGGGCAGGGATTGTCCCTCTGTGCTGAGGCCGTGCCTCAAATCCTATGTCCAGTTTTGTCCCCTCATGACAAGGAAGACTCTGAGGGGCTGGAGTGTGTCCAGGGAAGCTGGGGAAGGGTCTGGAGCACCAGGAGCAGCTGAGGGAGCTGGGAAAGGGGCTCAGCCTGCAGAAAAGGAGGCTCAGGGGGGATCTTTTGGCTCTCGACAACTCCCTGACAGGAGGGTGCAGCCAGGGATGGGTCAGGCTCTGCTCCCAGGGAACAAGAGACAGGATGAGAGGAAAAGGCCTCAAACTACATTAGGTGGGACAGACATCAGGAAGAATTTCTTCTTGGAAAGGGTGGTCAGGCATTGGAAGGGGCTACCCAGGGAGGTGGTGGAGTTCCCATCCATGGAAGTGCCCAAGGAATGCCTGGACACGGCACTCAGAGCTCTGGTGGTGATCAAAGGTTGGACTTGAGGATCTTGGAGATCTTTTCCAACCTAAATGATTCTGGGATTCTGTGAAATGCCAGCAGTCAAAAATCATCCCCCACTTTTCATGGAATACTAAATACACAGGGTGCAGGTCTGATAAAAGCCATGGAGCTGAAAGACCCAATCCGCTCTTCCAATGCCACATCCAGCCTGGCCTCGGACACTTCCAGGGATGGGGCAGACCCAGCTTCTCTGGGAATCCTGTGCCAGGGCCTCACCACCCTCACAGGGAAATTTTTTTCCATATATCCAACATAAATTTCCCCTCCTTCAATCTGACAGGCCAAGGGCACCAAGTTTGGTGTGATGTCTGGAGCAGGGAAGGGCAGGGACTCCTGGAGGAGTTTCCAAGGATGTCCCAAAGCCTGGGGTCACTTTTTTCTACTTCCTCGGGACTATTAAACTACAGCCTAATTAGGCAGAAAGCACTGGCAGATGAAGAGGGTTAATTGGGACCTCCACGGCTTAGAAAAGCCAGGCTCCCAAGCCTTTGTCTTTGGGTGGGACATTAATGTCCCCAAAAAGAATTCCAGAACCTTGATTAAAGGACAGAGAAGATGAGGAGAAGGATTTTTTACTCTTTGCTGTGAGAATTCAGCCCGAAAACACACGCAGTGAATGCTGAATTTTTACTGCCTGGATAATCCAATGTGGATTAGGCCAGGCTTCATTTTGGCACCGAGGACAACCTCCCTGTCTCCTGGGCCTTGTTAACACTTGGAAATCTGTCAGGATCACTGTTCTGGTGAGTGAACAGAGCTAAATAGCAGAAAGGTATTCTTAGGCCACAATGAGCTAGAAATAACTATTCCAAGGAATTCTTTTCCTGCACCAGACATGTGGCACAATTCCAAGCACTGGCAAAGCCTGTCCTGATCTCCAAAATGAGGAAAAGGTTTATTCTCTCTAGTCTATAGAGGATATAGGATCATATTCCTTAAAGAAGGCTCTAATTTACCATCTCTCCATGAAATAAAATGCACCATCTATAAAACAATTAATATGCAGATACCCACCACCACTAACCCATTCAGCCCACATCCCAACTTCTCTCTAATTCCCTGACTTTGTCCCAAAATCTCTCAAGTCAGCAAGCTGTGGGCTCTTGGAGATGGATAGAAACAGCTGCACAGGGCCAGATGTTGGAGGTGTGGCCCTCGTGGAACAGGAACACAGAGCATTGTGCTGTCTTCATCAAGATTTAGGAATAACCACAGCCTTGCACCACCCTGACAGGAGAACACCCTGAAAAGTCTCTCAAAGGCAGACCAGTGGGAACTGCCTCCTTTCTTCTGTCTTGTTTCCATAAAAATCCAGCAAGACAGGGAAATTTCCAGTCAAAAATTAAACTTTTCACACACCCAGACTGAGATTCTAGATAAAAAAAACCCCAAAACGAGCACCGCACCCTTCACCTGCACCATTCCAAGAGCTGAGGAGCTCTCTTCCATGATTTCTCCCCCTGGATATGAGGCATTCCTCCCTTCAAAACACTCAGCTATACTTTATCCAGGAGCAAACCTCACCTTGAGCTGCAAATAGGACCAAAGCCAGCACTGCAAGGAGGGAGAACTTCATCTTCTCCCGGTCGTCTCCGCAGCCCAGGAAAAACACCCTCACCTGGGGACAGGATATAAATCTCCCCTGCCTTTGGACGGGGTGATGAGGAAGCCAACGATTTGGAAAGAGTGGGCAGGGATCATGGATTAGATGAGAGGCCAGGAATGCTCGTGGGTTGTTTTCTCACCTCGGCATTGCCTTCAGGCTGGGCTGGTGATTCCAGGGAGCAGTGAAAGCACTCTGGGAATTCACACCATTTATTGGGATTAATCCTTTAATTCATCTCTGGTCAGGCCAGCAGTGCTGTTGATGTTTGGGTGGGGGTTTTGTTCTGATCATCGCATCTGTGGCCAGGTTATTTCCTTTTCTCCAAAGAAAATGGGAACAAGTGGTACAAATTAATGGAATTGTCTGGGTGGATTATGCCAAGTCCATTTCCAGGGTTAGACCTGGAGAACTCCCAACATCTACAGGCAGGGTAAACCAAGCTGGATATTCATGGGGACAGGAAATGCATCACTTGGTTACCTACAAAGTCTTAAATCATAAAATCATCGAATAGTTTGGGTTGGAATGGACTTTAAAAACCATCTCATTCCAACCCTCTTCCAGGGACAGGGACACCTTGCAGTGTGTCCATCCAGCCTGGCTTTGAACACTTCCAGCAAAGGTTAAAAACATCTTTGTCCCCTTTTCCATGGGGCATCCAATTCAAAGTCCTGCTCAATACCAGTCAGACAAAAACGTTCCCAGCCTTTACAATTTCTCAGCGTGGAAGGGGTGGAGCTGGAGCTGATAACTTCATCCTTTCTGGGGCTTCAATCTGACTGCCTGTCCCACTTGTGCTTCCAATGAAAGAGTTGTCAGGATGTTTAGTGCTGGACATCAGCTGACACCTCCATGAATCACCAAGCCACCAAGGAGCAGAGAGGGTGAAGCAGGAGGAGCCCCTTGCAGTGAAGCCACTTGGGCCATCAGGTGTCTGCTTATCCCTTCCTTCTCCACCCTGGAAAGAGCAGAGACTGAGACAGCCTGGGATTTGGGAGATGGGAAAGCAGAAGAGGCAGAAGGTCCAAAAACATGTGGAAGAAAGATGGATGAGGCGAGGATTAAAATGACTGGGGGTCAACATGATTTTCTTGGCAGGAGCCAAGTGAGATGAACAAAATTCCCTGAAACAGAGGAGATGCTCATCCAAGACATTCAGAGGATCCAGTGGGATCGATCACTGACCACAGTGAAGTCATGGCCAGAGGACATTCAAAGAGACACCAAAAACCCACCACATCTTCCTTTTCAAGGAAACAAAAGCTGGGGGAAATCTTGCAGAGAGCTTTTTTTTGCCTGATTCGCAGATATTTTGGAGGTTTCTCACACCACTGGCTCTGCTGACGTAAAAGCTGGATCAACAGGATGGGGAAGTCAGCCCTGATAACCCCAGGAGCACCGGCCAATCCTCTCCCGTGGATCTACACCTGGGTGTGGAGAGGATAAACCACATCTCTTGCCCAAGAGATGAAGCCGTGCCAGGCTCGGGGACTGTGAGCCCCAGGAATGCCGGAGGGAAGAGGTGTGTCCGTGTGTCCATGCTGCCAGGTGTCACAAGGCAGTGACCAAAGAGCAGGACCTGTTCCAGGGAATAAGGATTGGCCAGCCTGATTCATCGTGGCATCAGGGGTGACTCCTTGGGGGAGTCTGGAAGTCAGCCTGGGAAGGCAAGGCTCAGTGTCCGGCAGCAGTGGAAGCACCCTGGAAAAGCTCTGTCCTTTTGTTTCCACCAGTTCTGGCTGGTTTTTTGAGGAAAAAAAAGGTTAAATAAATGTGTTACTCTTCAGTATGACTGGGATTGTGGACTCTCAACCCCTAGAAGTGTTCAAAGCCAGGGCTTGGAGCAACCTGGGATAGTGGAAATTGTCCCTGCCCATGGCAGGGGGTTGAAACAAGAGGGTCCTTGAGGTCCCTTTCAACCCAAACCATTCCATGATTAACAACATTTATTCCCTCAGTTCCAAGGACCAGTGACACAAATAGTCTCTTGCCTGACACAGATCCAGAGAGAAATCACCAAATCCAGATAAAAATCTGCTCCTCACTGACAGCCAGAAGAGGCTTGCCAAGGCCATGGGAAGTGGTCCACCACAGCTCCACTGGCAGGAGTGGCCTGAGGGACAAGTGGGGTGATGGACAAAAGTGCACGATGGGTCAATTCCCATTTTGGGGATTGCCAGTGGCCCACTGAACCAGATTTTTGGGAAGTTACCATCCCGGCCTTGGGGATGTGTGATGCAGGTGTGAGGTGTGGCACTGCCACGGCTGGCATTTCCTCAGGATGGTGGTGTCACCCTGGATGGCCAACACATGGAAGCAGCAGGACTGGAGCATGGAAGGCTTGGCTGGGTCTGGGTGAAGATCTGGAAAAAAGGTGTTCCAGTATCCACAGGCTACAGCTGTGGCAATAAATTCAGCTTTTCCAGGACCATCTCCAGCACAGAGGCCAAGAGGCGGATATCAGTCTCTTGGGAATAATCCTTCCTTTGTGCCACCTCCTCTGTTTTATTCCAGGTATTCCATGGAGTAATGATGGTTGATCCATCCTAGAACTTTGCCAGGGAATTAAACCAACAATTAAACCAACTAATTAAATGCTGTGGATGATGTTCCAGGCCAGGGATGTTCCTAGCAACTGTTTATTTCCCTAGCTCAGGTTCATCCTTGGAGACCAGGCCCTTGCAGGAATTTGAATCACATCCTTCAGGATGATCCCGGATTTTACTCTTGGCTCTGGAACACTGCACTACATGCCTGTGTTGGAGCCATGGAAATGTGGCTTTGTTTGCCTGACTCTCTGGAATGTTCTGGCTGTTGAATCTTCCTGGATGCAGAACAGAGATTGGAAGTCGAAGAAGAGGAATCTGCCCATTTTTTGGGAGCTTTATAACAAGTTCTTGTCAAAAATGGCCCCAGAAAAGTTTTTTTCCCTCCACATCGGAAACCCAGTGATGAGGAAGGACAGAAACATCATGGGACCTTCTCCTGTTATATGGCCTGAAGTTTTTACCCACTCAGCACTCCTGTGGTCAGAGGGTGACACATCTGCCCCATCCCTTCTCAGATGGCACTTCAGGAGATTCCCAGATAATTCCATCTATCCCTCTGTTTTGCCATTCCCCACCCAGTCCTAGCACATCAGAGGTCATGGAATGGAATTGATTCTCAGCTCCAGGGATATTCCAGCCCTAAATAAAACCCACTGAAGAGATTGCAGAGTCTTGCTCCCCATCCCTTTTTTTTTTTTTTTTTTTTTTTTTTTGTGGAGTTTTTGAAGGAGGAAGAGGCCAAATATGGCACCAATTTTCACCAGGAATGACAGCACTTTGAAGGACACGTGGCCCTGGGAGAAGAGGAACTGTGTGTGTTGAGCACCTCCTGGAAGAGTGAGAGTTCCAGCTCTTCCGTTCCTCGACCCAACAACAGTGAAAAGTGATTTTCCCTCCCTCTTTTTTTCCATCCCTTCTCCACAGGGATTTCTCTGTGCTGATCCTGCAAGGCTCATTCTTTGCATCCTGCCTGGTTGTGACCTTGTCAAAATCAGGACACCGAGGTGAGCTGCCACCACCATGCCCCAGCACAGACCTGGCCTCACCTCAGACCCTCACAGGTGCTCAGATTCCAGGGAAACCAAGAGGAGCTTGGAGTTCATCCCACACAGCCTTAAGTCCTTTGCTTAAATCCTAAATCATGGAAGGACTTGATCCTTGTGGCTGCTCCTGCCAATCCCCCACACTTCTCCCCATTCCTGGATGCTCTCCATGTCTATTTCCATGGGGAAGAGACACTCAGGATCAGGAACCAAGTGTGGGCAACCCAGGGCTGGGATACACCAAGGTGTTGAAAGCCTGAGAATTTGCACTTTGGCTTCCTCTCTTCCAAGCAGGGCAGGGAAATGGTGCCCCGGGGCCATCCCAAATCCCTGATGATGGATATTACCTGATTTTATGGTGTCTTTGGGGCTCCTGTATTGCCCAAATCCCAGCTGGATCTGATTAGGTCACAAAAAGGATTATAGCTGGGGATTAATGGGGGGATCCAACAGCCCTTTGAGCTTCCCTGGGGCTGGAATCACTGCAGAAGAGCTGTCATGGAATCTATACCAATAATACACGGAAAATCCATGCACAATTCAAAGGGCTGTTGAACAGCTGTCCACAGTTTTTAATTGTTAATGTGTTCCTCAGCATGGCTTTGACCTGACAAGTAGGACCATCCCTGAAAATCTCAAATCCAAAATCCCAGACCTTCTCCAGAGAGGACACAAGAACAATACCACTGGAGCTGTAAATCCATTATTTTTCAAGACTTGTTTTGCCATAAACCTCCTGAAATTTCCATCTGGCTGAGACACGCAGAGAGCTGGAGCTGTGCTGATCTGGATTACATCTTCCTCCTACTCACTTCCATTTGTTTTATTCCCTGTGTAATTCCATGAACAACCTGTTCCCAGCCACCAGCCCTGCTATGAGTCAGCTCTCCATAAAAAGAGAATAAACAATAAACATCTTGGAATTGTTGTTTTTCAGGGTTTTTTTTTTTTTTTTTTGTTTTTAATGGTAGATGTAGAGGGAATGTTTATATGAGATATTGGGAAAAAATCCTTCCCTGTGAGGGTGGTGAGGCCCTGGCACAAGTCGTCCATATAAATTGGAATCCCTGGAAGTGTCCAAGGCCAGGTTGGATGGGACTTGGAGCAACCTGGGAGAGTGGAAGGTGTCCCCACCCACAGAGGATGGAACAAGATGAGCTTTTCCAACCCAAACCATTCCATGATTCTGAGGAATCAGGATGGGACAAGAAGCTTCCAAGGGCACTTCAAGTATGTAGGCCAAGTTTTTTCAGGAGATGTGACAGCAAGGAGAAGGAAAACCAACCTCCAGCCCAGCTCTTAATATATCCCTCTCTATTGACTTCCTGAATACCCCAGGATGGGGATTCCTGGATTTCCATGGTGCTGCATCCAGACAGGAAAAACCACTCTGTGAGGACCAGGACCCCAGTTTTGATTGTCCAGTTGAGTTGGGGTAAATCCTGGAGCCTTGGGAAGGGCTGGTTCCCACTATGCCCATGTGGATTTCTCTCCTGTGACTCCACAGAATATCCTAAGGTGGAAATGCATCTCAAGGATCATCCAAGTGCTGCCCACTTCAGGAAAAAAAAAGACTAATCCTATGCAGAGCAACAGGGGAAAATCTGGATGGACACTTTTCCATGAATGCTAATTCCTGTTTTGAAGACAACTCATAGAATTGTGGAATGGTTTATGTTGTTGAAGATCATCTCAGTCCAGCCCCTGCCATGGACAAGGACACCTTCCACTATGCCAGGTTACTCAGATCCTCATCCAGCCTGGCCTTGGACACTTCCAGGGATGGAGCAGCCACAGCTTCTCTGGAAAACCTGTGCCAGAGCCTCACCCCATCCAATCATTCCATACCTGCCCTTCCCTCCCATCCCTCATTTCCCCTCCTCCAGGCCTCCAAGCCAGAATTTCCCTATTCTGTGTCCTTGAATCAGAGGCACAAATCCTTCATCCTGCGCTGAGTTATGGCTTGGTGCTGCTATTTATACAAATCTACAGCTGCTCCATGCAAAGCTAAACAAAAGCAGAGCTAATTAGCCAGAACCACTTGGTCAATTAGGAAAATTGCTCTCCCCACTCAGGCAAGATTAAAAAAAAAAAAAAAAAAAAAAAGCTGCAGGCAGGTCAAGACAAACTCAGCCCAAGCAAATCCAAGAAGCCTCAATCCAGAGGTTTTACCAACTCAAAGCTGGTGACGTGGTAGTAAAATCATGGAGTGGGTTGTGTTGGAAGGAGCTTTAAAGATCATCCAGTTTCACCCCTGCCATGGGCAGGGACACATTCCACCATCCCAGGTTGCTCCAAGCCCTGTCCAACCTGGCCTTGGACACTTCCAGGGATCCAGGGCAGCCACAGCTTCTCTGGGAATTCCATTCCAGAGCCTCACAGCCAAGAATTCCTTCCCAATATCCCATCTATCCCTGCCCTCTGGCAGTGGGAAGCCATTCCCTGTGTCCTGTCCCTCCATCCCTTGTCCCAAGTCCCTCTCCAGCTCTCCTGGAGCCCCTTCAGGCACTGGAAGGGCTCTGAGGTCTCCCTGGGTCCTTCTTTTCTCCAGGCTGGACATTCCCAGCTCTCCCAGCCTGGCTCCAGCCTTTGGAACATCCCAGGGCCTCCCCTGGACTTGCTCCAGCAGCTCCACATCTTTCTGATCCCAGATTTGGACCCTGTGTTTCAGGTGGGTCTCACCTGAGTGGGGCAGAGGAGTATCCATAGAAAATACCTAATTAAAGGGATAACAAGCAACCTTGTCTTGGACTCAAACAGGAAGACCTGGAATGAACAATTTTCTGTTCTATTTCTGCAATTTTATCTCCTTGCTTTTGTCATTTTTGTGGTGTTATTTTATTTTTCCCAGCACACAGGAGGGCCCTGTGAGGATGACCCAGCACAGCCCCTTGGAGGAGCTCTGTCAAATGTGAGAACACAGAGGAAAATCAAACACATAAAATAAATAAAAAATACATAAAGCTTTTTTTTTAATCACAAAAGGGAGTCAGGGGTTATGCAGCCTCAGTTCAGCCAGGCTTTTGCCAAAAGGGCCACACTCCAAAGCCTGCCCAAAGTGGCAGGAGAAAAAATGGAATGAAATTCTGGCTCCAGCCATCCAGTGGAGGGTCCCACAGGCAAAGGAAGAGAAGCCAAATTTTTAAAAAAGGGATTGCGCCGAGTTCCTGGGCTTGGAAGAGCAGCCAGACCTTCTGGGTCCGGTTTATCTCCCCTCACCACCTTCAACTCCCAGCCCCAGCAGCAGCAGCAGCAGCAGCAGAATTTACTTTGAGGGCATTTGAGTTCATTCCATGCCTGTTTTTGTCAGAAATCCAATCTTGGACCCAGGGATGCTCAGGAGAGGGGTGGAAATGGAGATTTGAGCCCTCCGGGTGTTCCCTCCAACTGAAGTGATGCTTCCTGCACCAGGAATGAACTGTGGGAAAGTCAGAATCTGTCTCTGCCTGGGGGACAGCCCAGACTGGAACAGGAGCCCCAATTAAGGCTGGTTGAGTTAATTGCCACCCCATTCTCCTCCTTCTTGCCAAATCCAGCCTTCGGAAGTAGAGAAAATCCCAACAAAACCTTGAGAAAGAGATGGAAGAGATTCCACAGAATGAGCTCACTCAACCCCAAGTGACCCTGGGAAGGGATTGGAGACTTCCTTGTTGTCCCATCCTGCCAGGAAAATCTGTCTGCCCTGTTTCCAAGAGGAGGGGCAGCCTGGATGCCACCCACCCAACCTGGAAACTCGGCATTTTTGGGAACTAATCAGCTGTCTGCCTCCTGCAACACAGGGCGATCCCAGGGAACCTCTGGAAGTTCCTACAGTCTGGAGAGACATCACGTCACTTGGAAGAGGCACTTTTTACACTAGGACGGGGGGAATGGCTTCCCACTCCCACAGGGCAGGGTCAGATGGGATATTGGAAAAGAATTCTTCCCTGTGAAGATGGTGAGGCCCTGGAATGGAATTTCCAGAGAAGCTGTGGCTGCCCCCATCCCTGGAAGTATTTGGATAGGGCTTGGAGCAAGCCCCTTTCATGGCAGGGGGATGGAATTCCATGATTTTAAAGGTCCTTTCCAACACAAACCAATCCATGATTCCACAATCCCTCTTCCTTCCAGGCTCAGGGCAGCAGAAGGAGTTCTGAAGCCTCCTGGCAGCTGGGAGAGCCTTTATCCCAAAGCTTATTCCTGAGCCAAACCAATCAAATGATAATTGTAGCTTAATCCCATCTTGGATTAAGAATATTAACAAAGTAATTTATTGGGCTTTCTCCTGCCCCAGCCTGCAATGGCTCAGGAATAAAGTCTGGAGAAGCCAATCTCAGGGCTTGGGACAACTCAGCTGAGCTTTTCCTGATTCTTTATTTTGTTTTGAGTAACGGAGGTGTCCACTGGCCAAAACTAGGGATAGGAAGAGCCAGGCTGGATGTTATCCACTCATTCCTAGTGGGAGACCCAGGATGTGCAGCCATCCTCCCGCCACAGCCAGTGTCAGCTCTTTCAAGGGGTAAAAAACTGAGATGCTGGGGTTTCATCCTTCCTTGGAAGCCCTTCCTCTGCCCTTTATTACCCAGTCCTTCAGTTTATCCCAGGGATCCGATTTCTCCCAAGGCTGCTTTCCTTGCAGCCACTTTCCTTGGCATCAGCGCTTCCCAACACGTGGCCTGGGATAATGGCTCTGCACTTCGGGCTGATTTTCCATCCATCTGAGCCTGGCTGAGTGTGAAGGGACAGAAATCCAGGGAGCTCTTTCAGCACATGTTTTATTTATGCCAAACCACAGCCACGCTCTCTTGTCTCCCACTAAAAAAAGGTTGGAAAAGGAAACGTCTCCATTCACTGAGCTCAGAGAGAGCGTCTGAATCACAGCAGCCACAGCCTCAAATGTCCTTCCCTTTCCCCTCAAACTGACAAAACACTCCCTTCAAAGTTTCTGTTCTGTATTTCCATTTTTTTTTTCCTCCTCATTTTTGCAACGTCAGACCTCACGGGGGGAGAAGGGCAGGGAGGAGAAACCCTCTGGAAATCCTTCACCTTTTTCTTCCTCAAAACCCCACAGGAGTTTCCCATCTTTCATGAGTCTGGCAGGCTTCAGGTGGGTGGTTTTCCCTTCATCCCATCACTGCAGGGGACTGCAGCGGCAGAGCAGCAACTGCTCCGTCACCTCCCCTCCCCTCTCAGCACTAATTAGGATAAATCAGCCGAAATTCCACCTCTCCTCGAGTCTGAAGGCCCCATCATTAAGCAGATGAGAGAGCAGCCAAGCAGAGCTGATGAGTTCCCTTCCCCAAAGTGGCTGAGTCACCATTCCTGGAGGGATGGAAGAGACGTGGAAATGCGGCACTTGGGGACATTGTCTTGCGGTGAACGCAGCAATTAACGGCTGCACTGGATGAACTTAAAGGGCTTTTCCAACCTAAAGGATTCCATGATTTAGATCATCTGATGGGCCAGGGGAGGGGGGGGAGCCCTGCCAACCTGAAGCTATGGAATGTGGCTCTGGAAAACACAGGAGGCTGAGGAGGTTTTTTTTCATGCATGAGGACCAAAAATCAGTTGGACACGGAGCAAGATTCTGACTCATCCCTCTGAGAGGGACGTGGGAAGGTTCATGATGTTGCACAGCTCTGGCCAATGGATTTGTGCTCCCCAATCTCCAGGATGCTGATGCAGAAGCAGTGAGCAGGGATGGATCCCACTGGAGCTTCCAGCTGCTCAAACAGCTTCTGTGGGAAAAGGAATTGCTTGTAGAGCCACCCTCAGATTGGGGGCACCAGAGCTGAAGCACTAAATCCAATTTTGGGATCATCAGCACAAGGAGACGTGGAGCTGCTGAAGCAGATCCAGAGGAGGCCATGGAGATGCTCCAAGGGATGGAGCCCTCTCTGCTCTGGTGCCAGGCTGGGAGAGCTGGGAATGTCCAGCCTGGAGAAGGGAAGGATCCAGGGGGACCTCAGAGCCCCTTCCAGTGCCTGAAGGGGCTCCAGGAGAGTTGGAGAGGGACTTGGGACAAATGGATGGAGGAACAGGACACAAGGAATGGCTTCCCACTGTCAGAGGGCAGGGATAGATGGGATATTGGGAAGGAATTCTTCCCTGTGAGGGTGGTGAGGTGCTGGCAGAGGTTTCCCAGAGAAGCTGTGGCTGCCCCTGGATCCCTGGAAGCATCTAAGGCCAGGCTGGACAGGGCTTGGAGCAACCTGGGATGGTGGAAGGTGTCCCTGCCCATGGCAGGGGTGGAATTCCATGATCTTTAAGGTCTCTTCCAACCCAAAACCCTACCATGATTCTTTAAGTTCTAAGTTGCAGAATCTGGGGCTAAGTGATCCCATGGCACAGGACAGGCTGAGGGGGGATGGAGTTGCTGCCTTTAACAGGGACAATTACGGAGCTGATGTCCAAGGATAATCTGGCTCTGGCTCTGCAAAGGACAAGCAGCCGCTTCTAAAATGCATCAAGGGAAACTCCAGGCAGACACAGGGAAGGAAAAGCTTTGCCAGGGCAGTGATTCATTTCCAAACCAGTGAGAGATGGTGGAGGAATCTCCCTGCACAGAAATACTGAAATTAAGTTTGAGAAAACACAGAACAACACAGCCAGAGTTGACTCTCCCTTGAGCAGAAGGTTGAACTTCAGCCCTCCAGAGATCCTCCCAACCCTGGATTTTTGGGAAGAGTCTGGGCAGGGGCAGCAGATACCATAACAACACAAGAGGAACCCTCTCATCACCTCCTCCCACCTCTAAATTTATCTGCTCCAACAGCTCCTCTATCAACACTGCCCAGAGCCATCAGTGTAGGACATCCCCAGGCTGCAAGAAGGGTACAAACTTCCCAACCCTCACATGATATTTGGGGATTTTTTTCATTTGTTTGGGGGTTTTTTTGTTGGGTTTTTTGGTTTTTCTTGGTTTGTGGGGGTTTTTTTTTGTTTGTTGGTTTGGTTTGGGGGGTTTTTTTTTGAGTTTTTTTTCTTTTTATTTATTAAAGCTCCATTATGTACCTAGAACAGCCCTAAGTTCCAGTACCAGCCTGAGCAGTCAACTTCATCCCTGGTAGATTTTGGGTGAGGTCTCCTCCCACCCACAGTGAAAAAAGAAGGCTTTTATGAAAAGCAAATTAGGCAACCAGAAATCACACGGGAGGGTGTCATTTCTGGTTTTGTCACAAACCACAGCTTCCCTTTTTTAAATAAAAAGAGGAAGTCATCACAACGGAAAAATGCTAAACTTCTGACTTTGAATTGCACCAAATGCTGTCACGGCCTTGGATCACCAAACAAACACAGGTTTTCCTCTGCCTAAAACATCACAAAAAGTTGGAAAAGACCTTTAGGATCATCAAGTCCAACCACCACCACCACTAAACCATCTCCTCAAGTACTATTCCCAGAGGTTGTTAATGCGCACTTCCAGGGATGGAGACTTGAGGAAAACATTGGAAAAACAGAGCTGAAACTGTGTCTGGAAGGGCCAGAGTAAGGAGGGGTCATCTGAGCACATCAGCATTGCCTGGAGCCACCAAATAACCCCAAATGATTGGGGTGGGAGAGGGATCCTCCTGTCTGGGATAGGAACATGATCCAGCTCCACACGGTTCTGAGCAGTAGGAAAAGCTCCTGGGCATTAGGCCATGGGAAAGCTCTATGGATTATTGCCAGAAATACTTGGAGGACTCCAGGAAAAACAGGGTGAGGATGGACAGGACCCATTTGGGACAGCAACAGCTCAGCCTTTCTGGAATTACTCCTTTATTTTATAGAATTCCAGAATGGTCGGGATTGAAATGAACCTTAAAACTCCTGCCATGGGCAGGGACACCTATCCAAGGTTGCTCCAAGCCACATCCAGCCTGGCTTTGGACACTTCCAGGGATGGAACACCCAGAACCACACGTGGAATGAGTTGCAAAAACGCTCCAGTCATGGATACTCAGGAAAAAAAAAATCACTCCTGGTTTTAATGAGAATGCATTCCAAGACCTCAATTTCCAACCAAAACAGCAACAATTTCAACATGAGAATGAGTGGAAATAAACACATGGGAAGCACCAGGAGCTTTCTGGATATCAGCCCTGAGGTGCAAGAAGGTTTTGCTGCCAATGCAACAGTTTGTTCACACCTGGGATTCACTGGGACGTGGGAATTCTGCCAGCAATGTGCTGATACTGCCTTTTTTGGGGATGTGGAAAGCAGCCCATTAAGCAGCAAACACAACCAGTTAATGCTGCTGATCCCTGCCTGCTCCATTCCCAGCTGGAGTGGGAAGGATGATGCCAAAGGCATCATCCCAACACAGGAGCAGCTCCAGGAATATTGGTCCCACTCCCCACCACACACCCCACAGAGCCCAGCCCAGCATTATCCTATTTCCTAGGAAATTCCCCATTTCCTAAGCCTCTGTCTGGACAGAGCAATCCTGCTCTGGTACAGGAGCTGAGCCAGAGCCAAGTGAAGAAAATAAAGAAGTTAACATGGCCTCAAGCAAGATATGTCCTCCCAGACAAAATTTTACCACATGGGGGTGCTCAAAATGCTCTTTGTTCAGGGCCAAGGTGAATTTTAACCCCCTGCAATGTGAAACTGCTTTTAAATCCAACATCTTCCCTTCTACCTTCTCCGGCCATGACACAAATTCCCTCAAATGTTTTTTTCCATTTAATATCCCTGCAATTGCATAACTTTCTCCCTTCCTGGAGGTCAAAGAGCACAAAGTCCCTGGAAATGCAAAACCTTGAGACTTTTCCTTTGCCCCCAGTGCATCCCTAACCCAATCCTGGGTTGTAGAGTGCAGTTCCTGTTTTCCTGCTGTCATCACCTCGTGTTTCCCCATCCATCCCACTCAGTCTGGAAAGGGCAGCACAGCTCCACTACACCAATGAAACAGCATTAGACATTATTTTGTTGATCAGCACAGTTAAGGCTCTTTTTAATCTCCTTCCAGGACTCCAGGGGAAGGCCAAGTACCTGGAAACTCTGAAGAGGAATTAAGAGTTCCCAAAGTCTGAAATCCCAATCATCAATACCTGCTTCAACTGGAAATCCAGGTGCTTGCTTTTCCATCCAAAAAAAAAAAAAAAGCCACCAAACTCAGACAACCCTCAGCCACCACCAGCAGCAAATTAAAAGAAAAATACCATCCCAACAGCACCAAATGAGCAGGATTTGGGATTTAACGTGGAAGGCACCAGCTCAGAATTCAAAGTCCTCGCCAGCCATGTCGATGGCCCAGGCAAACTTCTCCCTCTGGGTCTTGTTGTAGACCTTCTCGATGGGAATCCCAAACTTCTTGCACCTGTGCAGACCACAAGACACCAGTGGGGACCAGTTACCCAGCAGTGTCCTCTCCACTGCATCCCTGGAAGTCTCCAAGGCCAGGCTGGATGGGGCTTGGAGCAACCTGGAACAGTGGGAGGTGTCTCTGCCCATTGAACACCACAAATCTTAAGGTCCTTTCCAACCCAAACCATTCCATGGTTTCACACCCAGGACTTACCAAGCCACAGTAATCCTGGGATCCAAGTAATTCAGCTTGGATGTGCCCAGAGCTATTTGCTTGTTCTCCTCCTTGTCCGTGGCCTGGATGTTCATCCTGGACAATTGCTCCTCCAGCCTCTTCAACAGCTTCTTCTTCTTCTCCACGTTGCTGAGGGCAGAGAAGGAACAACACAGAATGTCCCAAAGCCCAGAAATACTCTGGAATGGCAGAGTCAAAGGTGCCATTCAGCACTAACCCATTTCTCAAGGGTTTGGATCTGGTGAGATGCTTTCTTAATATTAAAAATTAACACAAAAAAAAATGTAATTTCCACCACCAAAGGTGGGCAAACAAAATCCAGCATCCTGGAATGGGCTGCCCAGACAAGCTGGGGCTGCTCCATTCTTGGAAGTGTCCAAGGCCATGTTGGACAGAGCTTGGAGTAACCTGGGAGACTGGGAGGTGTCCCTGAAGGGAACCATCCACAAGATCTTAACCACCTTCCAAACTTCCATGGGACAAGAAGGACCCAATCACAAACATGGGCATTTCTGTTCTGATGGGGACACATCAGCCCCATCCATGGCCCTCTGGATCCCTCTGCAAGAGAGAATTCCCAGGAAAAGCCACTCACACTTCTGCTTTGGCATCTTTTGTGTCCTTAAACTCATCTTCAGCTTTTTTCACTTCTTCCTGGGCTTCCTCCACTTGTTTCTTCTTGACGTCGATCTGTGAAGGTGAAAAAGTCAAGACAACACTTCCAACCTCCCTGAAGGTTTCAGCTTCCTCCCTCTTTTCCTTCACACACCATTCCTCAGTTTGTTACCAACCCTACTTCCCAAATTGTCCCCTGCAGCATTTTCTGGGCTCAAGCATTTTTTAGCATCTTCTAAAATATCATCCCAGCCCAGATGCCACAAACACTTGGGAGCTCCTAAATCTGTCCATCTTCTGCACCTGCCTGAGACTGAGGGACTTGTGACAGCACCAAAGCCCTCAAAAAAGTCACAGCCCTTTAGTGGGGTCTGAGCAAAAACTGAGGACAATTAAAAGTGGTAATTTAAGGTATTTTCAAGCAGCTCCTCCTGTAAAAAGACAGAAAAAACAATTTCCCTGATCTTGATCCAGCTGGGCCAGAGCTGCCATCACAAAAGGCCCCCACCTTGGTTTGAAGACAGAGTGATGAAAAATGCCCCAAACTCATAAAAACTCACCCAAATTCTGTGCCAAGTTGCTTCCCCAGCATTTGAGGTCACCACATACCTCTCCACCCCTGGGTTGCAATCCACTACTCCCAGGAAAATTCCCTGATGTTTTTGACCAAGGTGATTCCTCAAGACATCACCCCAGCCCCCCAAAAAATTTCAGAGGATAGATTAGGTCTGGGATCTCTCAGCTGGGTCTGTCTCACCTTTTCCTGGAGGACTTGCATGGACCTGGCAAAGGTTTTTGGTATAGACCTCTGATGGTTGCACAGGATGGCCACAGCCCTGTTGGCTCGGTTGTAGGACAGGAGCTTTCCTGCAACGTTGTCTTCAGCTGAAAAGAAACGAAAACTTCACTCTGACTCCATTCCAGGAGCTGGGAAAAGCAGGGAATACAGCAGAAGGAAAGACAAACAAGTTGTTGTTGCATTGTCTCTCCAGGGAGAGCAATAATGGCTGTGGGAATTGGGGAAGGACAATTGAGCATCACAATCTGGTGCTGTGACTCATCCCTCACGTACTCAAGGAGGCAGAAATAGTGCAGCCAACCAGCAACACAAGGAAAAGAGGGAAAACATTCCCATCCTGGCCATCAGTTAGTCAGAGACTTGCTGCTCGCCCCCATATGTCACTCCCACCCCACTATGTGGAGCATCACCTGCCCAGGTGGGACATGGGCAGTTTCAGGGATCCCAAGGCAATGGACGGACATTCCTGAGCCCTTTGGTCCCAACCATGCTCTGGTGACACCACAGCCACTGGAACTCACGGTTGGTGAGGGCCTTGAGCTGCTCCTGCAGGGTGATGGAAGCGTTGTAGGTCCTGAAGACTTTGGCCGTCAAACCATCCATGAGGTCCTGGAGGTGTTTGTTCAGGAAGGTTGTCTGGAGAAGGGAAAAACAGGGAACAATGTAGGGAAACTCACATTAGGAATTCTAGTGGTAGGACAAGGAGGAATGGCTTCAAACCGACAAAGGGTTTGATGGGATATTGGGAAGGAATTCTTCCCTGTGAGGGTGGTGAGGCCCTGGAATGGAATTCCCAGAGAAGCTGTGGCTTCCCCATCCCTTGAAATGTTCAAAGCCAGGTTGGATGGGGTGTGGAGCAGCCTGGGATAGTGGAAGGTGTCCCTGCCCATGGCAGGGATTTGGAACTTGATAGTCTTTAGGATCCCTTCCTACCCAAACCATTCCATGATTCCATGAAGTAACAGAAAAAGCAGAAGCTGGGGCAAATTTCTTTTTAGACTAATCTTCTGCCTAAGCAACCAAAATCAGGAATTAACAAAAAATTAAACCCTGCAACTTCTAGAGTTACTTATGGGGTCAAGTCATCACCTACCCAAAACTGGCCTAAAATTCCACCTAAATCCACAAAAAAACCTCTCTGGAAGTCAACAATTTCTGCCCACCTATGTCCAAGAGGACACACTCTGCCACTTGAGGACGTGGTTTAGTGGAGGACCTGGCAGTGCTGGGTTAATGCTTGGATTTGATGATCTTAGAGGTCATTTCCAAACAATCATTTCCTGACCTCATGGAGCTACTCATTGATCCCATATCCCATCCCAAGGGAAGATGAGGGAGGAGGTTTTTCCAGGAAGGAAGGCAGCACATCCTTCCAGCAACCTCTGTCACTTGAGGTGCAAAAGCATCAAAAAGCTGAGGTCTGGTACCTCAAATAATTGCCCAAAATGCAGGCAGACCTTCCCAGGCTAAAAATAAAGCTCAAGTGGATGAGTTGGAGGAGGGAAGGAGCAGGAATCCAGCTCCTCAGCAGGGACACATGGAAGCAGTGCAAAAAGAGGCTGAAAAACCCCAAAATATGTTCAAACAGTGACAGGGGTGTCCCTAGAGAGCAGAGAGGTAAAATAAGGCAAAGGGATGACCACCAAAGGTGGCCAAGGGTGTCATGGCTCGGCTTCTCCTCCTTCAGGGCCACCAGTACTGTTTGAAAAGCTCTGAGGTGACAACTCACATTGAGGTGCTCAAAGAGGTCATCGCTGGGGTCCTTGTTCTTCATGAACAGCTGCAGGTTCTGGAACACCTGAAGAGGGGGAAAGGACAGCCCTGGTCAGGGCAAAGGAATGAATTGCTCCCAGACATCTCCCTCATCTGTCTCCTCCTCCAGAAGGCCTCTGATTCACCCTCATGTTGGCACATCCCACCAACCCTCTCAACTTCAAGGGGCCACTGGGTGTTCCTCCCCATCTTTCCCATCTCCGACATTCCAGTTTCTCCACAGACGCCATTAAAATCTTTTTTTCCATGGACAAAGGAAAACTATTCAATATAAATGGAGACATTTCAAGTCCCGAAGTGCAGGAGCCAACTGAGGGTGCTCCAGCAAGAGGTGGGACTTCTCCCACATGAAGTAGAACAACCTTGGAAGTTCTATCCCAAAATTCCTCCCATTCTCCACGGTTAAAGCACATCTTGGTAACAGGTTTTGGATGGAAATTTGGGACTGATAAACATTGAGGGAACCCTAAACAACCAAGCACTTCCTCTACTCCTGCCCCACTCACCGGCTTCTCCACGGACACTTTGTTGTAGTAACGGATGGAGTCTTTCCCGAGGAAGTCAAACTCCACCACGTGCTCCTGCCCATCCAGCTGGGGGTGCAGCTGGATGTGCTCCACACGCAGGGAGCAGCAGCCGACCGTGTCCGCAGTCTCCCCTTCCTCCTTCTCATTCCCAGCTCGCAGGGCCAGCTGGAAAGAAAGTAAGGAGTCATCCATCCCATGCCATTCCACCTCAATTCCCCTTTGCCAGGTTGTTAAAGTGGATCGGGACTAGAGGAGATGGATCATCTCAATCGATAGAGATTGAGATGATTTGGAAGGGACCTTCAGGATCATCAAATTCCAACCTTCCTAATGGACACCTTCCACTAGGGACAATTTGCATTTTCCACACCTCTGGAAATATTTGAATCCAGGCTGGATGGGGCTTGGAGCCACCTGGTCAAGTGGAAGGTGTCCCTTTCCATGGCAGGGGGTTGGAATGAGATGATCCTGAAGGTCCCATCCAATCAAACCATTCCAGGATTCCATAATCATCCCCAGATTCCTCATGTGGAGCCAACCCGGGTGGCAGAACCAGCAAACACCAAAAACTACACGGTGGGGTGGATCAGGGAAGTGAATTCCCAAATTCCACGTGGATTGAGGGACCTGGGGTGAGGCAGTGGATACCTTATCAATGAAGTAGAGGGCCACTGCTCTTTGCCGCTTCTTGATCTCCTTGGATTTCCAGTCTTTCCTGTACTGAGCCCGGATTGTGTGGACAACATCCTTCAGGCGCCGAGCGACCTCGTATTTCTGCCAGTCCTTCTCCCCCTGGAATGGGAAACCAGGATATTTTCCATTCTGCTCCCCATCTTTACCCCACCCCTACCAGTCAAGTGCTGCTCTAGAAACACCTCCAGCATCTAAATACTGCTCAAACCCTATCGCTGGCTGGGGGCTATGTACAAATCACAAACAGGACAGGAATGCTGTGGAACGTGCCTTGAGCTGTTTGATTTTCCAGCATCAGTCTCATTACATGGTTATGACAATGGGAAGATGCCAGCAGCTCACATCCCAGGCAGCAGACAAAGAACCCAATGTTACAACTTACTTTTAAAGTTTTTTGACCAATCACACAAAGGAAAAGCACATTGACAGTAGTTCTACCCAACCACTATAAGCACACATATCTTTGGTTAAAACAATGCCTGCTTATTTCAAATACAATACTTGTAAGCCTTAAAACACGATGCACAGAGCTCCATTATTAAGCTTCAAACTTCCTAATATCTTGCTAGATAAACTTTTCTGTAGCTTAGGGAGTTATTCTAGACAAGCATTAATACACAGACCATTGTCCTATTTGTTCTTGCTTTCCTACTTTTTAAATAATTTTTCTGCTGACCAATCTCATGGCTAGTGCTTAGCTCTAATCACAGTTCTACTGTCTCTGAGGCCTGCCTTTTGCAGCTTTCCCAAAACCCTCTGATTTTGTAGATTCCCACAAAACCCCACTGTTTTCTCGGGAAAAAAAAAAAACCATGAAAGGAATAAACTGGAAAAGAAACCGCTCATCCAGGGTTTCTGTGCCCTCTGCTGGCCGTGCTGGATCTGGATCCTGGCCAAGTCAGGGTGTTCTCCACCAGCCAGAGCATGGCAAAGACCAAGCAGCCAAACCATGGCCAAAGGTGGCTCCTTGGACACCAGTGTGGACTGACACAGCACTTGCTCAGTTGTGTCCACCTGGACAGCATTCCCACTTTCCCTGAGCCCTTGGAAACAGCCTTAAATCCCTTTTCTTTTCCCACAGAGTGCAATCCCATCTCTTTCAACCCTCCACTTCCTGGTATAAATTAACCCAACTCTGGTCTCCATGGATCTTCTTAGCCCCTGTGGATCCTTTCAGCCCCTATCTGGCTTCCAGCAGCCTTCCCTGGACACACATGAGCAGCGTGGCACCATGATCACTCTGTCAGGAGCAACCCATTCCTTGGAATAAGTTTGATGCTTCACAATCATCTGTCCTTCCCCTCATTTTGTTTATCCGCTTTTAAGAGAAGGGCCAGAAAGGAAAAAAAAATATCTTTTGATACTCCACATCCCGGCTTTCCCAGATTTTTTTCATCTGACCAAGGGCATTATTCCAACCTTCAGCTTGGAGCTGGGATTCAGCATGATGTACTTCAAGGTGTTCTGGATGTTCTCTGTCCACGAGGCCAGCCAGGTGACCGTGTTGTCAAAGCGCACCTCCTTCCACTTGTGGCCTTCTGGGGGCTCGGGAATCTTGGAATCCCTGTGGGAAGAGCAGGATTAGACCCCTCAGACCATGAAGAATGAAGTTTCCAGTGAGCCAAAGATTGAGAAAACACGGAAACCACCTGGAATTACTCCACAACATGGAATCATTAAAGTTGGAAAACTCCTCCAAGACTGAGTCCAACCATGAACCGGCACTGCCAGGAGCACCAAACCATGTCCCCAAGGGCCACATCTACACAGCTTTCACACCCCTGCAGGACTGGTGACTCCACCACTGCCCTGGGCAGCCCCTTCCAGAGCCTGACAACCCTTTCTGTGGAGATGTTTTCCCTAACATCCAACCTAAACCTCCTCTCCCACAACTTGAGGGCATTTCCTATTCTAGTCTAATTTTTTTTTTTCTGGGAGAAGAACCAAGCCCTATGTGGCTCCACCTTCCTGTGAGGGAGTTTTAGAAGGTCCCCCCAACCTCTTTTTCTCCAGGCAGAGCCCCTCCAGCTCCCTCAGCTCCTCCTGGTGCTCCAGACCCTTCACACAAGCAGGTGTTTATCATTTGGATGTTGGGAACAACAGGAAAACTTTCTGGACTGGTGGGGAATGTTTTGAATCGAGGTCTTCGAATGGGTGGCTAAGACCACTCCAGCTCACAAAACTCAGAGGGAAAAACACTCCCAGGATGTGGAAAACAGATTTTAGAAGATGGAAAAACCCCAGCTGTGGGCAGAGGAAGTGCCCAGCTCCCCCAATCCCAAGGGAAGCCCCAGGAGCTCAGCACTTCCAAGGACAACCCACTTGCTGCAGTTGATGATGACATCTTCTGGCATGATCCTCTTCTTCAGCATCCCCATTTTGGGGTGCTCCCCACGGCCACGGAAGAGCCCTGGAGGTTCAGTTTTGAAGTTGCCAATCTTCTCCCGGTGCCCATCCAGGATGCAGTACCCATATTCCTCCTGGATCTTATCTGCCTCCTCCTTCAGCTTCTGAAACCAGGACACCACCAAAAAAAAAAAAAAAAAAAAAAATCAGAATGGTTTGGATTGGAAAGGATCTTTAACATTCCAACCAAGAAGTCTAAGTGCCATCATTCCCTTGGCAAAGTCCACAATCCTCTGGACAGGGAAGGACTCCAAAACATGATCCAAGGATGACTGGTACCATGCAAAGCCATGGAATGTGCAGATCTGCCGATTCAGGAAGAGGGGGGTGATGGCCATGGAGAACAGAGCCGGATTAAAGAAGTCCAAGCTCAGGGCACAGCACCAGGAAAGACAACAACAAAGAGCCAAAATCCCCAAAACGTGTCATAGGAACCAGTCCTCACCTGCTTCTCCTCCTTGGGAAGCGCTTTCCGGGCCTCATTTTTGTCCACAAAATATTTGTGGATCTCCCCAAAGTCACATTTGTCCAGGTCCTTGATTATCTCTTGCTCCTCTGAGGTCATTTCCTGGGAAAGAGATGAGAGGGGCTGGGAAAAGCCAGGAGGGAAAACTAATTCTGCATGGAGCTTCTGCTTGTGCCTGTCCTTGGAAAAGGGAATAGAGACCCATTCTTTGAAAAAAGACATCCAGTTCTGGGGTGGAAGAACCTAATATGGAAAAAAGTCCCCATATACAACTGCAGGGACATCACCAAAACATTTGGGAGGTGTAAACATTCCTTAGAAAGAAGTTTGGGGTTGTTTTGGGATCAGAGGTCATTCCTTTGGTGTCCCAAACTGGTTTTGGAGCTGTTGGCAAGATCGACCACCTGTACCCATCACTAAAACTCAGAGGGAAGACAAAAAGCAAATCCCAGCCCAAACCCAAAAAAAAACCATGGAAATAAATCAGGATTTAGAACCTCATAATTATAAATAAAGAAGAAATCCCCCCATTCCCCCTATTCCACACCACAGCCTGGGGCTGATGGGTTTGATGGGTATCAAGGAGCCCTCCCAGGGGAAGGTACCTTCCTCCAGTCATGGAAGAAGTTATTCTGGAAGATCTCCTTGGTGGTGTACTCGTGATCCAACATTTTGGCATAAAATGTGGCAATTTCCTCCGTGGCCAGGCTCAGCTTCAATGGTTTTCCTGGGAAAAGAGAAGCAGGGACACCTTCCACTAGACCAGGCTGCTCCAAGCCCTGCCCAACCTGGAACACTTCCAGGGATGGGGCAGCCACAGCTTCTCTGGGCAGAATTTGGGTTATTTCTTAGATTTTCTAAGGATCTTGAATCATTTCTTGGAGGCAAAGCCACAATCCCCTCCTGAGCTCTTTGGCTGGAGAAATACAATAAAACCAAGGAATATCTTGGCTCATCCTAGGAATTACTTGGAAATAACTGTTTTTAGGAAAAACTCCTCTGGAGATGTCCAGGAAATGGTTGATTCCTACTCGAACCACTGTTTTTGGGGATTTTTGGACTGAAGGAAATGGAGCCCTGGAGCAGCCCCATGACAACCCCCAAACACCAGCTCATCCATGGGCCCTTCCTGCTTGGGGTTGTTGCCTTTCCACAGTTTTCCATCCAGGAACAGTGACATTTTTTAGGAAAAAAGGTCAACATCAAAGATCCCAAATTCCAAAGCCACCAGCCCAAATCCACAACACCTCAAAGATCACAGAGAAAGTCCAAACCCTGTTCAAGTCTCCTCCTCATGGAGCCAAAATCCCTGACAGCCCCATGGATGCCCCAGCAGTGCCCACTGGCCCTGCCAGGCACCTCCTTTTCCCAAAGTGGCCTTTTTCCTACAGCAAAAAAAAAAATATGGGAATCCCCAGGGAACTGAGGAACACCAAGGGAATGTGATCCCTTTCCATCTTCACCATCCCTGGGCTGACCCTCAATGTCCTTATTTCCCCCCTCCCTTTGATCCATCAGAAAGGAGTTCAGGGATGAACTGAGAGCTGGGAATGGCAGGAATCCCAGTGGGAATGTCAGGAAAACACAGAGGCAGCAAAGGCCTGGATCTGTCCTGCCAGTGACACCCTGAGTTGCTCTAAGGTGACGTGAGGTGACCCTGGGGACATCAGGAGCTTGGAGCAGCCCAGCCAAATCCTTGGGTGTGTCAGTCTCTGAGGCCATGCATCAGTAAAATCCCATTTTTCCAGCTCGTGGGAAAGCATGGATGAGCTGACAAAACTCAAACCCAAGATGCAGCTTAATGAGAAAAAACCGCAATTAGGATCAGCTCCCCAAAAAACCCATCATTCCAACCATGTGCAAGATCCTCCAGCTTGAACCCACAGCTTTTCCAATGGGATATTCATCTTCCCTAAGGAGAGGGCACCACTCCCAGCCCCAGGTCCCATCACTGCTGTACCATCGTAATAAAACTGCACATCCTCGGGCAGGGGCTCGTAGGGGGGCACAAAGTAGGGCCCTCGGTGCTCCAGCTGCATCCATTTGACTCCATCTTCCTTCTTCTCCTCTTCCCACCTGGAATAAACCCACAGGAGTCCATGAGATTATCCCAAATCTGACACCTGGCGCCTCCTCCCAAGGTCACATTGGGCGAATGCTCAGAGTAGTGACAGCTGATAAAAATTCCAGGTGAAATCCCATTTTCTCCGCTGCTGCCTCAGTTTCCCTGTTCTTTAAAACAAGGAAAACTGGAATGGAATCCATGAAATTGAGGTGTGGTGACATGGAAGAACTCGGGGGGAGTGAAGAGATCCTAAAAGCCACCTCATTCCAGCCCCTTTCCATGGGCAGGGACACCTTCCACTAATCCAGGTTGCTCCAAACCCCACCCAATCCAAGGAATACTTCCAGGGATGGGGCAGCCAGGGCTTCTCTGGGAAACCTATGCCTCATAAATATTTATAACTTTGATTTTAACACGATTAAGATCTTAAGGAATCTTTCCCCCCACAGGAGCAAATGGGATTTTAAAGCCACTACAAGTTTTGTCTGTGAGGATTTAAAAAAATCAGCAACAAAAATTACAGTAAAATTAAATTTTAAAATTACAAAAATAATGTCAAAAAATCCTAGCAGATAATCAGGAGCAGGACTCTAAAAAGAGGGATAAAACCACAGGTTAGTATCAGAGGAAGAGCACTGGTGACAGCAGGAGACAGGCAGGGATCTGTGTCCCACAGCCAGGCTGGCACTGGCCCCTTAATCCCAGCACCTCCAGGAAAAAAAAGCCAAGGATTTCTGGGAAAACACAGCAAGATTCCACACAGAGAAAGCAAAATTCCTGTTTCTCGCTCAGCAATGCCCCAGAAGTTATTTGTGATTTTTTTTTTCTTCCCCATGGGAAGCAGAGTGGAATAAATCTATGGTATACAAAGGTGCATTTTGCCATAAAAACAGGGGAAATGAGACAGTCGAGGAAAATCAACAAACTCCAGGAATTTGGGCTGAAAGTATCAGAGAAAGGCAGCGTCAGGATCATTTTGTGATCACCTCTCTTCCCAAAATTCTGGAATCACAAATCCCTGCAGAGCATCCCCCCCACTCACCTTGCACACATCCCCCTGAGCCCATCCAGAGGCCAAGGAGGGTGATACATGGGAATTTCCTCATGGGAAATGTAGTTGTGGATAATTTTTTGGGATTGAAAATGGGATCCAGCCATTCCAAACAACACATCAATTAGGAAAAAAATACAGAAAATCCCACTTTTCACATCACCCTGGATCCTTCAAGGGCCACCTCAAAGCTCCAGGTATCCATGGATATCCCTGTGTGGGATAACGGCTCCTCCCTGGTCAGGATTTGCCACAGGCTCCCAAAAAGCATCCCAAAAATCCTCCTGCTCTGCCCCAGGTCTTGGGGAGATCTGGGAGAGAGTGACACCAAGTGGCCGAAGTCGCACTTCCAAAAAATAATCCAGCATCCGGCAGCCACATTCCACATCCTTTCCGATAAAATACCTGCCTGGATCATCCCAAATCTGCTGGAGAAGGAAGTGGGGAAGAAATTCAGACCCTCTACAGCTCCCTGATAGAGATACTGCTGTCTTTGACTTATTATTTATTATTATTTATTATTAATATTATTATTATTATTCCCTTCCAATAATTATGAGCTTCTCCCTTCCCAAGATGGACACCAAGAAAAGCTTTGGAGGAGAAATAAATGTTATAAATAAATTTTAAAATACAGATAATTATGATACAAATCCTGCTGTGCATTCAGGATCTTCCCTGATCTCTCACCCGTTTCCAAGAGTGGTGAGTTCAAGGCTCAAGGGAATATAGGAAAATAGCCAAAATAGGAATTTTCACCGTTTTGCCCCACAAAATAAAATTAAAATCCCAGTCCCAGGGTTAGATTTGCCAAAGGCACACCGGAATTTACCATTTCCATTTGTTTTCTGCCTCTTTTTCTTCTTCCTTCTGTTTTTTAGTCTTTTTATTGTTCTTTTCTTCCTCTTTCTTTTCTTCTCCTTCCTTAGATTTCCTTTTCCCAGTTTTCCCTGGGGTTTCTTCCTCTTCACTCCTTGTCTCTTTTGTTTCCCCCTCTGGCTTTGTCTTCCTTTTTTTCTTCTTTTTCTCTTCCACTTGAGTATCTCCCTTCCCTTCATCCTTTTCCTCCTTCACCTCCTGCCCCATCCCTGCACTCCTAGCCTCTCCCAATCCTTCCTCCCCTTTCTCATCCACCTCTTCCTCCTTCTCTATTCCTTTTCCATTTCCAGCTCCCTTTCCCACCCTCTCCTCCTCCTCCTCACTTCCCACTCCCTTCTCTCCCTCCTCATCTTTCTCCATCTCTTGCTCCTCTTCCAGCAATTTTTCCTTCTTCATTTTCCTCTTCCCCACTTTTTCCACCACCTTCACTTTCCCCCTGCTGTGCTTCTTTGCCTTCCCCTTCTCCCACTTTCTTTTCCCTTCATCCCATCCTTGGCTGCTGTTGCTTCTCTGTTTTTTGGCTCTTCCCTGTCCCCCTTCCCAATTCCTGCCCTCATCCTCCTCCTCCTCCTCAATGTCATCCATCAAATCCTCAAATTTTTCCTTCCTCCCTCTTTTTCTCTTCAATCTCATTTCCTGTTTGTTTTCCTCCTGTTTCTTCCTTCCTTTTCTCTTCAATCCCTTTCCCTGCTTGCTTTCCTCTTGTCTCTTCCCTCTTTTTCTTTTTGGGGCTTGGGAATCCTCTTCCTGCTGTGGGATAGGGGGATCCAGCTCCTTCTCCTCACTCTCCCTCACAGCTGTGAGCCCCACATCCCTCTCCAAAGGCTCTCCAGAGGGGGATGCAACCCCACCAGCAACATCTTCACTTGGGACCTGTGGGAAGCAGGAATAAAGGGAAGAGATGTTGGGAAAGGAGAGAGGTTATCCCAAATCCCAAGTGAATGGTGGAGATGCAGGATGAGGTCTGGGGGGTGACATTCCCCCCAGTTTTCCTACCCCAATTCCATTCTGGGTCTCCAAGTGCTGCTTTCCCTCTGCAGGTCCTGTTCTCTGGGATTTGTCCTGGGACCTACAACAACATCACAGCCAATTCTCACCACCAGTATTCCATTTTTCCATCCCAAATTAGGGAATTGCTCCCTCATTTCCCTCCAAGCACGGCAGCACCGCAGATGGAGATATCCCAAGGCAGCAGGGAATGACCCCAAGATGGATTTTATGGGATTAGGAAGCTCAAAGGAGCAGAACCACAAGGTCGCCAGACAAAACAGGGGAGGTCCTAAGGAAATATTCCCAGAGAAACCTCAGGAGAAAAGGTTTGGCAGCACCAAGAGCACAAAGGACGGGATCAGGCCAATCATGGACACACTGGAAAAGGAGACAGATGGGACACAATTCCTGGGGCTGTAGGGAAGATTCCAGTGGGGAATGGGCAGGGAAGGAGCCTCATCAATACAACAGGACAAAGACTGTCCAGATCCATGATCTCCACCATCCATATGGGTGAGGAATCCAGGAGTGTTTCCCTGCTCAGCAGAGAGCTCAGGTGAATCTTTGGGAATTCTGTGGAATTTGCAACCCTTATAAAGCACCAACCTGCCCCTGTTATTTCTCCCAAGGCAGGGAGTTGTGAGTCTTCAAGGTGTTCATATTCCAGAAAAATCAAGCAAAATAAGAATGAGGAAACAGCAGCGCAGCCTAAATCAAGCTTATGTCTCCTAGGCTGAGCCTAAAACTCCAAAGGATGGATTTAGGTGGGGCATTGAGAAAAAATTCCTCATTGAAAGGGAAGCCAAGCACTGGAAGAGGCTGTCCAGGTGGGATCACCATCCCTGGAAGTGTTCCAAAACCCTGTGGATGTGGCGCTTTGGGACACGGTTTAATGGTGACCTTGGATATTTTTTTCCATCCCTAAGAATTCCATGAGTTTAATGTTGAGGTGATGGTGTCCCTTTCCTTCTGGGTCATTGTCACCTCCCAAACAAATCCGCTGGTCCATCCTAGCTAAGCCTGGAGCTAAACTCAAGCCACAGATCAGATCCATTTCCTGCATTTCTCAGCTCCTGGATTCTGCAGCAGGAACCCTTAGGAAGCACAGCCAGCTGCCATGATCCTTCCCAAAAAAGAGTTGGAAAGCCAGTTTCCTCCTCCCAAGCAGGACAATGATCACTCTTCCCGGACTTCCAAATAGAGAAGAGCCACAATTCCTGCTTTCAACCAAAATTTCTGCAACAGGAAGTGTGGATTTTGGGTCCTTTCCATAAATTAATCTAGGCAGATAATTAATTACCAGGCTGTGGGACATCAAAGCAAGGAAAACCTTCGAGCTTTCTGGGGTTGGAAACAAGTTCCCAAAAAAAAAAACCCCAAAAAATCAGGAGCCAGATGCTTTTTTCCTCACTGTTACACAATCCCACCAAACTCCTTAGGGAAAAGCATCCTGCAAAACACGCTCAGCCCCTCCAATGCCATTGGCAGGGAGCAGATCCATGACTCAGAGGGCAAAATTCCAGCACCTTTTGGGATCACCTTCTTCCTCCCAAGGTTTTATTAGAGGCCTCTCTCTCACTGGGAATTTTTATGAGGCAGAGAGGATTAACCAGCTTTAGGAATTCTGCTTCCTATCTCTGCCAGGATCTAGAGGGAAAGAACAGCCTTTCCCCAGGATTTGGGAGGGTGGTTGTTCCCACCAGGACTTCCCCAAATTTATGTAGGAATGTGCACCTGAGCGATCACACCCTGCTGACTGGGGAGGGTGGATGGGCCTGGAACTTCCCTCTCCAGCCTCAAATCCCAGGATTGAGCCTCAAATTCCACTTGGGATTGGTTTTGGAAAGCTTTAAAGTCGTTGAAAACACCAGGATGTGGAGAAGCTGCTCCAGGAAGGCAAACCAGGATTGTGCAGCTCCACAGGGAGGAGAAGAAAAAGGACAAAATTCCAGTTCTCTGGAAGAAAAATAAACCAAAAAATGACCCAACTCACCTGGAAGAGCCTTCCAGCCCCACTGCTGGCCCTTGAGGGGAGGTTGCTTTGGTCTCCTCCTGGAAAATATCAAGGATTTGGGAAAAGTTCCCTGGCACAGGTACCCCAAAACAGCATCACCCCCAAACCAGCATTGTTCCTCTCCCTCAGGCCCCTTGGCTGGAATCCTGGAATCCAAAATACCAGGTTTTCCCAAGTTTTGAGGTTCTATGTGGTTAGGAAATCCCTGGTTTCCTTCCAACAGCACAATAAAAGAATTTTATGGATAAATAAAGGAAAACTCCCAGCTCTCCTCAACCACCTGTTTATCCGAGGAAGCACTGCTGGGAGAGCAATCCAGGGAACAGAAGGGATGGGAGGGCTCCAAAATAAAGATGGATCAAATTTCCAGGTGCTTGGAAGATGAAATCACCCTTGCAGCAGATGGCAAGAGGGAAAGAGAGGTGGGGAGCAAAGCCACGGGGTGGGAAATACAATAAGGATGAGCAGAAAGCAAGAAAAAAGAAAAAAATTAGAGACAATGAGGATAGGAGCTAAAAGAAAATGAGCTCAGAGGGGACACAAACAGATCCTTAAAATCCGACTCCTGGAGGCCACTAAAAATCCTAAAGAAAGGGGAAAAAATCAAAATATATGGAAAATGGGGATAAGGTGCTAAAAGAAAATGAAGTCAGAGCAGACACAAAGAAATCTCTAAAATCTGACCCATGGATGTCACCAGAAATCCTGGAGAAAAGAATAAAACTTCAAAATAACGGGAAAATGGGGACCTATAAGGAAATCTTAAAAAAACTAAAAAAGCCCAGAGGGGACACAGAGCCCTAAAATGTGACCCATGAAGGCCAGAAACCTTGGAGAACAGAAAAAATACCATCAAAATATAAGGAAAATGGGGACCTAAAAGAAAATTAGCTCAGAGGGGACACAGAGCCCTAAAATGTGACCCATGGAGGCCACCAGAAATCCTGGAAAAAGGAAAAAAACATCAAAATGTAAATGGGAACCTAAAAGAAACTGAGCTCCTACAGGACACAGTGCCCTAAATTCTGTCCCTTGGAGGCCACCAGAAATCCCATCCCACTGGTTTTACACTTGTTTTCCAAGCTGGAACCATCTTCTCCTGTTCCTGACCGCACAAGGCATCCCAAAATTCATCCCAGCCTCATCCAGGGCTTGCCAAGCTCCGAGGTTCTCACTCTAAATCCCAACTTCCCCAAGTTTCTCTTCCCAAGGCTTTCAAGGGAAGCCAAAACCACACAGGGATTTCTCCTGAAAGCTGCTGGGTCAACTCATTAAGGGGAAAATAAAACCCTGACTTAATTACAGGTTGGTTAGGTCCACATAAACTTTCATTCCCTGGGAACACGCCTGCTCTTGGATTCACAATCCTTCAGAAAACCTGTTGGGAAATTCAGGAAGAGCCATGACCTTCCAAAGTCAGTCCTGCCTGAAAATGCCTGATGGTTATACTGGGAATGCCGGGAACACCCAGGACCACAGACACCCTTGGGGGGTTTCAAGGCTGCTCCTTGAATTGGATCCATCCAGGAAAGTTTGGGGACATTTGGGATCCTGTTTGTGAGAAGGATGGAAAGAGGAAAAGCATCTCTGCTGGAATTACACACCAAGAGGACAAATTAACACAGGAAAAGCAAAATATAGGAGGGATTTCCTGGGATTTGTGTTCTCCAGCACTAAGAAAGGATCATGGAATGGTTTGGGTTGGAAAAGTTCTTAAGGATCATCTAATTTCACCCCCACCTTCCACTATCCCAGGTTGCTCCAAGCCCAATTCAACCTGGCCTTGGACACTTCCAGGGGGGGCACGAACAAGGAAAGCAGTGAAAACCAAATTCCTGAGGAAGAGATTCCCAATCCCAACCTCCTGCTTCGGAAGTGAGAGTCGCCCACATCCTAGTGCTCCCCACAAGTGCCACCAAAATGCGACTTATTCAACCTCAAAACCAGGAAATTTATTACTTAATTTAACTCCAGATGCTCAAAAGCTCCTTCCAGGAGCTGGAAGGGGACCACAAGACAGAACCCTCCCAATTCCCTTGGGAACAAACCAGGGGAATGCTCCCCAATCCTTCAGCACAGAGACCACCACGTACCGACCCGGGCGCAGCTCCCTCCTCAGCTTGGATCCCATTCCAGAGGCTGGAGCCAAGGCCGTTCCCATCCGCAGCCTCCTGCTCCAGGGAGCTTCTTGGCCAGACAGGGGACAGAAAGGACACGCACATATTTTAGGATCATGGTTTGGGTTGGAAGGGATCATGTTGTTCCAAGCTGCTTCCATGGGTAGGGACACCTTCTGCTATTCCAGGTTTTTCCACGCTCCATCCAACCTGGTCTTGGACACTTCCAGGGATGGGGCAGGCATGGCTTCTCTTTGGGAAACGCCTGCCAGGGGCTCACCACCCTCCCAGGGAGGAATTCCTTCCCAATATCCAATCCAAACCTTCCATCCTTCAGCTTAAGGTGATTCCCCTTTTCCCATCACTCCATGCCCTTTATTTTCCCTATTAAAAACTCCTTTTGATAACCAAAGCAACAAAGGAAAGCAGAGCTGGACGTGGCATTCCCACGCGTAACTCTGGGATAACCCAGATGGAAAAGCCCATTCCAAAGACTGACCTGCTGATGATGTTCTCCTGCAGTGGCTTTTCCTTGGCTTTTGATTTTTCTTTCTTCTTCCCTTTTACCGTGGAAGGCTTCGCACCAGGACAGAGCAGGATCAAGGAAAAGGAAGTTCATGCCATGGGGTTTGAACACCACAGATTTTTTTGGGATAATTACAAGGGTCACCCCAAAGCACAGAGCGGGGCTGTGGTACCTTCACTGTGCATTCCAGCTCCTTTGGCTTGTCCTGCTCCTTTTCCAACTCATTCTTTCGCTTCCTGGGATAAGGAAGAATTGATCCCACTGAAACCAACCCCTTGGTGGTAACCACAAACCATGGCATGATGCCATTCTTCCTAATCCTTATGCCCAGCAGCACCGAAAAATGCTTCCCAAAAGGATTTCTGGAGGAATTTCTCTGCTTGAGCATGAAATTCCCAGGAAAACTAGTGAGATAACAAAGCTGGAACCCCCCAAAAATTCCCTGCCATGCTCCATGGTACCCACCTGCCGCTGCTCTTCACCTCACTGGCTTTTGACACCCCCATGGCTCCGTCATTCACAATTTCTTGGGAGTGCTAAGGCACAGAATCCAAGGGTGGTCACTGGAATGAGATGGAAACACCACAGGGTTGGTGCCGCCCCAGTTTTGCCCTCCAAGGAAACCCCAACAGCTCAATCCTAAAGTTTGGAGCCCACAGGGCCAAGCTTAGCTTTTATGAGGACCCATGTTGAAAAAACTTAAGCTCAGTCCCTGAACTTCTGTTGGAGGTGGCAAAATAAAAGGCAATAAAAGGAAAAAAAAAGAGGAAATTCCCTAAAATAGTTCAGGAATTCACAGCTTCCACCACCACAATTAATAATAATTAAGCCCAGCAGAGAAATGGGGTAAATTGATATATTGAGTCCCAACCACCACCTCTCCCCTCTCCTCTTCTCATGGAGCAGCCAGACACTCCCAAATCCCTGTTTTCCCTAGAAACTCAAGAGGATGTAAGGAATACAGGTCATATTCCTGGTCCCCATCCATGAAAAACCTCCACTCTGAGGAAAAAAAATACCAGGATTTCTCAAGGAGGTAAGTGAAAACCAATATGAAACATCCTGAAAACTTTTCTGGGAGTAGAAAACACTTGGAAAAACTCCATATTTTACCAGGCTTTGCTGTGCCAAGAGCACTTGCAGCTGCAGTAGGGATGAAGCTCAGTTGGTGTAGAACATTCCCAGTCCCAGCCAGCCTGGAGAAGACCTCACTCCTCACCCACCTGCTTCCCTTAGGGAAGTCCCCCCTCTGCCAGGAAACTCCTTAAAAGTCTCCCTCATCCTGATTGGAGGCTCCCAGCCCAAGATGCACCCTGGGAAATGAAGTTTTAGCCCAAAAGCTGAATTTGGGGAATGTCCCTCAACCAGCAACTCCTCAGCAAGGAGACCTGGAAAGCAGGGAGATACTTTGGACCACTCAGGTGGAGAATGGGGGTGAAAATATGGATTTAAAAATAATCAGCAAAAAGCTACTTGACAGGAGATGCTTCCTTTTCAATTACATAATTAAATTAATCCCCAAATCCAACTTTTTTCAGCTGCCTCTCATTCATCAGAGCTCCATGGTTGGATGTAGAGGAGTCTGGGCACAAAGCCCAGATCCCACTGGGTCCTACTGCCCAAAACCCTCATCCTGAAACCCATCCCACTCCTCTCCAGCCCTTTTCATGGGATGAGTCCATTGCTTCCAACCTGCCCCTGATATCATCAGGAACCTCATCCCAGCTGAGCCTCCCAATGTCCTCATCTATCCCAAACCAGGTGTGAGCAGCACACCTGGGAATGGGATGGGGAATTGGGATAATGGGCAAAAGCTTTCCCCAAATTAGGGGAGAAAAGAAGGATCCAGGGAGAGCTCAGAGCTTTTTCCAGAGCCTAAAGGGGCTCCAGGAGAGCTGGAGAGGGACTTGGGACATGGGATGGGGGGACGGGACACAGGGAATGGCTTTAAACAGGAAGAGGATCAGATTAGGTGGGATTTTGGGAAAGAATTCTTGGCTGTGAGGGTGGTGAGGGGCTGGAATGGAATTTCCAGAGAAACTGTGGCTGCCCCATCCCTGGAAATGTCCAAGGCCTTGGATCAACCTGTTCTAGCGGAAGGTCTCCCTGCCCTCTGTACTGGATGACGTTCCAATCCCATTCCAACCCAAACCAATCCCATAATTGCCTGAAAACTCAGGTGTTTGGGTCAGCAAAGGGCACTGCTCCATGCGGAATCCCCAGCCAGGATGAGGAGGGGGGACCCCGCATTCCCTTGGGAAGGTCCCGCCCGGTTCGCGGCCGGGAGCGGAAACCCCCGGAGGAAGGGCTGGATCTGGGAAAGCCTCTTTGATCCCTGTTGCGCCATCCCAGGAAAAAAAAACACATCCAAGCCACCTTTCTGGCTGGATGAGTGGAGGTTGTCCGGGGATGGGAGCCAGCCCCGGGGAAGGGAGCAGGGAAGGACAACTTCAAGCCGGGGCTTGTTCGCCCTTGTCCGCCTCCTTCCAAGGGCAGCCCGTGTTTGAATTTCTCCCATTTTCCCTGGATTCCATAAGATTTACTCAGTAAATTTACTTTCTCCTAAGTTTTCCATGTCCACGATGGGTTTTGCAGGGATGTGAGCTGGGAAAATCCTGTCCTAGCCCGGAGCAGCTCCAGTTTGCTCCTCAATCCCACCCAAGCACAAGCTGGGATAAATCCATTAAAAATTAAGCTGAGGTTTTGTGTATTTTTATGGCTTTTTCCCTCCGTAGATGCTCTTTGCACCGGGAAATTGAATTGTAATTGGAATGGGAGCTCCATCCGGAGCTCTGCTTGGGAAAAATGGAGCACAAAGAAGGTTTGGCTCATCCTTATGAAGAACCAGAGTGGAATGGGATCCCTGCACTGTTTGGTGACTCCACAGCAGCTGTTGGGGGATGCATCCATGAAATAGTCCAGATTAATCAGTAATTCCACTTTTCTACTACAGCTGTTCCTTTTGGATTGGATAATCCTTGAAGGAGAGAAGCCCTTCCCTGGGATCACACAGCCCTTGAAGCCCTGATGAGAAAAAATAACTGGAAAAGGTGGAACAGGCTTAATAAATGCAGTTATAAAATAAATCCACACCCTATAAAATATTTAATGTATCCTGGGCTAACATTTTCCACCCAATGAGCAGCTGGATCCGCACGGAATTCCCTGTGTCCCATTGATATAAATGGGATTCATCACTCACTAATTTCATTGTGGCCCACATAAAGACTCAGGGACCTTCTTGTGGTCGGCGACAAAGGTCCAGAGCAGGAATACAGGGCAGGGTTTGCCTGCAAAAAGGAATAAAGTGGATTTGATTTTATTTCTTCATCAATTTTTCATTATATTTCATATTAAACTATGGTTCATACAGGACCAGCTACCAACAGGGCAAGGGCACAGCAGCCCAGATGTTGAGGAGGGGAGGAGGGAAGCCGGGGGGGAGGAGGGTGCAGGGGTTGCAGGGGCAGAATGAGGGAGGACCGCCCAGATGTGGCCAGGGGGTGGCGGAGGACAGAAGTTGAGCAGCCCAGATGTGGCTGGGATGGGAGCTGGGGCTCCTTGCGGTAGGTGGGCTCATCCAGATGTAGGAACATACAAGCACCCAGATGTGAGGCAGCGAGTGGGGGACCGGCCCAGACGCGGCTGGAATCGCCTGGCTGGAGTCGGGGGCCGTCCAGATGTGGTCGGGATGCGGAACGTGCCCCTTGTTTCAGCTGGGATCCTCCAGATGTGCCCGGGATCGGAGCCCACCCAGCTGCGGAGCCCGGAGGGGCGGCCCGACTCCAGCCGCGCCTGTGGGTGGGGCTTATAACCACGCCTCCCGTGACGTCACTCGCGTTCTAATTCCCACCGTTGCCACGGGCAACGGCCCCTCCGCTCCTCCCCCCCACCGCCTCTCACAATCCCGCGCATCTATTGGGCAGTGCCGCTGTCCATCCGTGCTCTGGGGCGCTCTCATTGGTTGCCTTGCGGCTAAGCCCCGCCCCTCTGCCCTGCTTATGCCCCGCGCTCGGCGGAGCCGCCGCGATCGCTGCGGGGCTGGCGGGGCCTGAGGGGGCACCGGGGGTGAGCGGGGGCACGGCCGGAGGGTCCTGGGGCACCTCGGGGTTGGGCAGGGCTGTGGAGTTGTGGTTTGGCTCTGGAAGGAGGTTTTGGGGGGGTCCCCTTGGCCCGAGCATCTTTGAGAGGGGGGTTTTGGGGGTGTTTACGCTGTGAGGGGACGGTGGGTTTAACCCCTCACCCCATCTGGGGTCGCTGTACAGGGTGGGTGTGAACTCGGTGTGTTTAGGGTAGTTCTGGAAAGGGGTTTGGGGAGGGTTTAAACTTCCCTCCTCCCCCATTTAGGATAGTTCTAAAAGGGAGTTTGGGGGGGTTCGCCCCCATTTGGGGTAGCCCTGTAAAAGGATTTTAAGAGGGTTTGGCTCCCTCCCCACTCCGGGTGTCTGTTTAAACTTCCTCCATCCCATTTAGAGTAACTCTTGCAGGGGGAGTTTGTAGGGGTTTAAACGCCCTCCTATTTAGGGAGTTTGGGGGGGGTTAAACTCCCTTTTTCCCTTATTCCGAGCAGGTTTTGGGGGGTTTTAAACATCCCCCATTTAGGGTCTGGTGGGATTTAACATCCCCTGCCTGGGGTAGCTTTACAAAGGGGGTTTGTGGCCCCTCTTCTCCTTAAATTATTTCTGCTCGGAGGGAAGCTGTGGGCTCACATCTGGCCAGATGCTGAGTGCGGGGGGCTTTGCGGCAGAACAGAGCAGGGCTTAGGAGGGGGTTAAGCCCCCAGTTAGGACAGGCCTGGGATCTGGACCCCGGTGGGACTAAAGAAGGGGTGGCCGAGCCCCCAAACCCCACTGTGAGCTCAAGCAGGAGCCCCCCAGCTCCAGCCCCCCATTCCCAGCCTGTGGATGTTGCATCCCTGGAGATGATGCCCCCCGAGGAGGAGAGCCCGGATGGGGACAGGGACGGTGTCCTTGTCCTCCTGCACGGCCCGAAGAGCAGCAGCACACGGAAGGTGAGGATGGCCCCACATCCCTGTCCCATCCATAGGGATGGCTGTGCCCATGGATGGGGGCACAGGGATATCCAACCCTGCCAGGGCTGGAAATGGCGTTGCTGCCCCATAAACAGCCCTAAACAACTCCCTCCCAGCTCCTCATCCCTAAAAATTCTGCTCCTGAATCCCTTCTGTTCTGCTGGCTCCATCCCCAAGCTTCCCAGCACCTGCTTTTTACCTCATTCCCTGAGATTTTGGGTTTTTTCCCTCCTTCTTGTCCCTGGGAAGCTGATCCAGCCAGGTATTCCCAGGGAAAGTTGGGATGTGCAGGAGAGATAGGGCTGATTGCTCTTCTGGGGTTGCTGTTTAATTGCCAGCATTTGGGATGGAATCAGTGGGAGTTGTCCTCAGGCTGCCACCAGCCCCTGATTTCTTGGGGTCAGAGAGGATTTAGAGAGCAAGAAAACATGGAAAACATTGATTTTTGGGTCTATTTAAGCGTTTTCCCCCCTGAGATCCAACAGGATAAACCAGCAGTGAGTTCACTCCCTAATCTCAGCTCTTCTTGCAAAAAGTCCCAAACCTAAAACACCCTTAAAAAAAAAAAAAAATCCCAAATAACCAAGAAAGCGAAACTCAGCCAAGCTCTGGAAGGGTTTTTTATTTTTTTTTCCCCTGGATCAATCTGATCTGGAGTCACTTGAGCCTGGGCTGCAGCTCAAGAGGTTGCAACCTTAAACCAGGTCGGGGTTTAACTCGGGGCCTTGTCTAAAGAGCAGGTGCTGCTCGTGAGGGAAGATTAACAGGAGGGATTTGGGACTTTTTTCCCAGTTTGTTCTCTTTGGGTCTGGAGCATAAAGAAAAACATGGAAAATATTGCCAAGCTTTGAAGGGAGAGCTGGGCAGGGCCTCAGCAGCCTCTGTCACAATATTATTATTTTTTAATTAAAGCAGCAGAACACCTGATGGGCACTATTACTTTATTTTTGTTATTGTTATTCAAAAGAAATTATCAATACAATCTTTTCCTGCTGTTTTTATCACCCGGACAACATCAGGAGCGTGGATCCATATTTTCTGCCTTGCGGGGGATCCTGAATGCTGCTGAAAAAGTGATTTTTAATCCTTTTTTTTTTTTCTTGCCAAGTTTTCTGTCCTAGGAGTGAAGACTTAATCCACCTGTTTCCTGCTGGCACCTTGCCCTGACTCTTTGCTTCCCCCACCTTCTCAGAGCACTTTCACTCTCCTAAAATTCAATTTCTAACTGCAGTTTGTGCTGTTTAAAAACCCCCAATCCCCCAGATTTTTATTCCCACCCCTGGGTTTATTTTTTCCTTCCTCTTGCTGACTGCATGAACCACCAGTGAGGCCACTTGGGAAATTTAAAACCTTAATCCTCCCCTCATTTGTTCAAAGGCTCTGTGATGTAACCATATTCTCAATAAAAGGTTTTAGAGGTTTTAGCTGCTCCTGTCTCCCACAGAAACCCAGCTCGGAGCCAGGGTGCTCCATGAGATTATTTCCATGACAGGGAATTTCCTATCTAAATGGATTTTCAGGGAGTAAAAACCCACTTGTTGTCACTTCCTGCTTGTCTTATAACAGCTCATATTAATTTCTTAAATGCTTCTGGCTGGGAAAAAAGGAAGGAAAATCTGGGTAACCCTGGGGGGAAAAAGAAAGGGAGAATTTCCAAGCCTGTTTTTGTGTGTGGAGTGCTTCCCTGGCTTTTGTTTTCCTCTCTGTCCCACGGGATAATGTGGCTAAAGCAGGGTCACTTGGCCACTTCTCCTGTGCTGGCCTGACTCAAAAACTTGTGGATTCCAAAGAGGAATAAAAATTCCAGCTGACAGCTGCGGCTCTGTGGAAATCCTTTAAAGACCAGTGTGGTTCTGGAATTAAAACAGGTGCTCAGAGTTATCCTGTTCCAGCCTGGAATCATCTGTGCACTTGGGAGCTTCCTGTTTGGAGGAAAAACTCTGTGTAAGGAAGTGCTGGTGCTGCTGAGAGGGCATGGAAATAAATCCCTGATTTATTTATTTTTTTTGGAGTGGGATGTAGGTGTTTAGTGGGAGAAAATTTCTGGGATTGAGGTTGGAGCCACAGACCATGGGCCCAGTGGATGGAGTTGGGATCATGGATCGTGGTCCAGCTTTGGGCTCCAACAGCAGAAGGACCTGGAGATGCTGGAGCAGGTCCCAAGGAAGCCATGGAGATGCTCCAAGGGCTGGAGCCAGGCTGGGAGAGCTGGGAATGTCCAGCCTGGTGAAGAGAAGGCTCCAGGGAGAGCTTAGAGCCCCTTTGAGTGCTTAAAGGGGCTCCAGGAGATCTGGAGAGGGACCTGGGACATGGAATGGAGGGACAGGACACGGGGAATGGCTTTGAACTGGAGTAGGGTGAGATTATATGGGATATTGGGAAGGAATTCTTGGCTGTGAGGGTGGTGAGGGCCTGGAATGGAATTCCCAGAGCATCTGTGGCTGCCCCATCCCTGGAATGTCCAAGGCCAGGTTGGACAGGGCTTGGAGAAGCCTGGGATAGTGGAAGGTGTCCCTGCCCATGGCAGGGGGTGGAATTCCATGGTTTTGAAGATCTCTTCCAACCCAAACCTTTCCATCTTCCTTTCAATATCCCTTTTCCTGGCACGAAAGGGTCTTGGTGTGTTTGCCCACGCCCACAATAGTGATCCAGACTGGCTGGAGTCCTGCTCTCCTTCATTCCCTGTCCTTGGGAATGGGAAGGTGTCTCCTGGAGGTGGGGCTGGCTGTGGAGCTGAGCTCAGCACCAGCTGATGACTCCTCTTCCCACATTATGGATGTCTCGAGTCTCTGCTGAAATTAAACTTCCTCAGTTTCTCTCTGGGCATTCCCTGGCTTCCCTAATTGGGAGGAATCCTGGTGGTGACTCCTTTGCGGCCAAAACTGGTCTTGGAAATGGCCCAGTTTAGTCCAGTCTTGGGCAGCTGAGCTGTGGAGCAGCTTCTGGGATCCAGCCAGGTTCTCCCAGTATCTCCAGGAGCTTTTCCTGCAATTCCTGCTGGGGATATAACCCCCAGTTACCAACCACTTCCTCATTTCTCTGGAGAAATCCATGCCTGGATTTTACCAGCACATTCCTGATCTGTGCCAGTTCTTCAGGAACTGGGTCTGCATCTCCATTTCTCTGTTCCTTGAAATTTTAACAGCACTTCCAAGAATCCCCTTTTCCCATCCCACATTTCACTTAATATCCTTCAGTTTCGTTTCTTCTCTTTTGCTTCCAGCTACAAAGGAGCAGAAACAATCCCTTTGTCATGGAATTACTGGCTTCCGCATCTTCCTGCGGGTGATTCAGTTTGTCCCTGGCGCCTTGTCCTTGTCACTGAGGTCACAAATCACTCTCAGGGTGTGGCTGTCACCCAGGAGTCACCCAAGGCTTCATCTCCTGGGGGTGGGAAGTTCAAAGTTCCACCCTGAGTAAACATTCCCTAAGGACTCCTAATTTCCTAACTGCCACCCTGGATGGGCCCTCTGGACCTGGGAGAGGTGGCTGGAAGTGACAAAAGCCCTTGAGTCATTCCAAACATTCCCTGCGAAGATAAGGCTGGGGAGTCTTTGCCCTCCCTCAAAGGAGAGCTTGATTCCCTCTGGAAAGGGTCTTATGGGATCTTTCTTCCCTCATGTGGAGAGCCTGGATGAGGATTTTTGGTTCCATTGTCACTTCCGTGTGAGGGTGGAATGCAGAGGGATTTCCCCTGATTTTTCTGGGCCTTAAGAGCCTTTTCCCAATAAAATCATTAGATACAGGTTGGAATGGACTCGTTGGAATCACAGAGTCCAGTTCTGACCTTAATCTTGCTTTGTGATAAACATCAGGGCTGGCCACACCTCACTCATTTTCATGGATTTTTGATCCATCATTCCCTGTGTACAAACAAAAGCTGCTGTTCCATGGCTCCTCCACAATTTATGGAAGAGTTCTGTGCTCATTCTTCCTTTTAAATCTTTAAATCAAGAAAAAAGTCTGATTATCTCCAGACCCACTTCTTAAACCCCCAAATTCCCTTTTCCAGGTGTCCTGGGTGCACCCCAAAGCCTGGATGAAAGAGCCTCTCTTTCTTCTGACCTTACAGGGGTGACCTTGAAAGCTGGAGCAAAAGAATTGAGTGAGGAAAATCCCTCTTGGAACCCAACAGTGGGATTTTGGTGGGATTTTCCCCCCTTTATGTAAGTCATGTTTAAATCCTGGAAACTCATCCTGTGGTTTTAGTTTTCAGTTGGAACTCTGACAGGAAAAGCTTTGGGATCCTTTGAGCTGTTGGGAGGTGCAATGCTCTTCACTTGACTCCTTATTTTCCTCATTTATATTTGGATTTAAAGATGGCCTTTTTTATGCTTTCCTGGAGCCAGATTTCCTCCTTGCTCCAAGATTTGTGGAATTACAACATTCCTGTGATGTTCCAGGAGCTCCTGCAGATGGGGCTTGGTGGTTTCTCATGGAATGATGTTTCTATTGATCCATGCAAGCCAGGGATGATTTTTGGGATCAAGGCAGAGCCTCTTGAGGGAAGATGTGCAGCAATTTTATATTCCTGCACTTTTCCAGCCTCATAAATGTAGAGGAAAACAAAATATGTGGAGATCACGAGAAATCCTTGAATTCCTGACTAAACCTCACAAGGCTTTGGGTTTATATCAGAGGCTTCTGGTTTTCCAGCACTTTTTGCTGCTGATTTAGCAGTCTGGATAGGGATTGAGGACTCATCCCATTAAATCTGATGGAGAAGCCAGGGAAAAAAGCCCCCTCAGCTCTGCAAACAGCTTTAGTGCTTCCCAGCCAGAGAAGTCAAATCAATTTGCTAAATCCTTTCATGGCTCCTGCAAGGAAGAGGCTTTAACCCCTCTTGGAATATCTTGGGGAGCCATCCCAGTGTCTTCTGCATCCCACTCCTTTCTTTCCTTCATTACCTTCCTGCTTTCCTTACAGACAAAAATCTTTATTTTGAGTTTGGATAATCCTTCTACTTGTGCCTTTTCCATCATCCCACCTGCACTTCCCAGGCCTCTTCCCTGTGTCTCCAGGTGGTTTTGCTCCTTTTCCCACAAAAAATTCCTTAAAATCCTCTGTCTGCTTCTAAATAGATCTTTGCCAGAGGTGGAAAGGACTTCAGGGTGCTGGAATTTGCAGGAGGAGATGGAGCTGGAGAAGAGAAACTTCCCACCTCCTATGCTTTACATGGATTTCTGTGTCTCTGGAGGCACAGAGAGGGGGAACCTGGAACTGTCTCATTTGCATATATTTGGGTATATTTGCATATGTTTGGATCTGATCAAGCTCTTAGAGATCTCATCTTGAAATTTGAAATTAAACCTTGAAATTTTAATGAGCACCTTCTCTTTTCATCTTGGCTTGATTTCCTGATCATTTCCCCTTTTCCTCTGATTCCTAGATTTTTTTTTTCTCCCTAGGGAGCCAACAGGATGGGGGATTCCCCAGGACAAATCCAAGTGACAATTCTGGATCAAACTTTCCTTTATTTGCTCCTGAGTATTTCAGACCCAATATTTATGCAGCTATTGGGGTGTTTTCCTCAAATCCCCTGCTTTTCCAGAATAATTGGGATTTTATGCTTCCAGCTTGTTCCTTTTATCAAATTCATGGATCACTGTAAAGTATTAATCCCACAGATTTATGGACCAGCTGGAGTCACTCTGATTCCTCAGTCTCCAAGGGACCAATTAGGATCTCCAATGTCTCCCTTAAATGAAATCCAACTGTTAATCCCAGATCCTTTTCCAAAGGAAGCAGTGCTCAGTGGACTTCGAATATGAGGAATTAATTTTAAGGAAGCTGAAGTCCATGGAAATGCAAAATTTTCCATTTCCTCCTTGCCAGGTCCCATGGGAGAGGTGATCAAGCATTCCATGGGATTATGGAATGTTTTATTTTGGAAGGGACATTAAAGATCATCTCATTCCATGGGCAGAGACACTTTTCACTATCCCAGGTAGCTCCAAGCCCCATCCAGCCTGGCCTGGAGCACTTCCAAGGGCATCCACAACTTCTCTGGGAAACCTGTGCCAGGGCAGGGGTTGGAATGAGATGATCCTTAAAGTCTCTTTCAACCCAAACCATTCCATGATTTTGGAATCTTCCCATGATTTGCAGGCTCAGACCTTTCCATGCTCTTAAACTTCCCAACTTTGTGCCTTCCCAACCAGGGATTTTTTTTTTTTATCCAGGGGTCTTCCAGAGGCTCATTCCATCCCTCTGAATCTTCAATGGGAGTCACCCCCACTTGGGCAGAGCATTTATGGCCCTGGATTTGGAGATGCCCCGTTCCCTGAGGCATCCCATAATAACCCTGTGAGCCAGAGGGAAATCAGGTGGCTGCTATTTCCTGAAGTCAGGAATTCAGTGTGTTTTCCCTGTCTGCACAAATTCCGAGCCGGAGCCACGGAAAGGATGGAATCAATTTAGGGCCATGAGCCCCTCATTCCTGCATCCCCGTGAACTCCTGACTCCCTGTGCTCCACATCCTGGGGATGGCCTTGGGATCACATTTCTTCCTGAGCTTTGGGGTCGTATTGAGCTCATCTCCAGCCCCCCTGGATCTTGGCTCATGTCCAGAGCTTGGGAAGAGGATGTGGAATTTCTCCTTCAGGGCTGAGTTTGGGAAGAGTTAAAGGAAAGAAATCTCTGCTGGCAACACGTAGGATTAGGAAATAAAATGGTTATTCAGGGCAGGGGAAGTCTTGGGGTGAGAAACTCAATGTGACCTGGTCATGTGTGCTTTCGCATCCCAGAAATTCCCCTGTCCCACACTCATCCCACAGTGTGGGCAGCAGGAAAAATTCTGCCCCTCTGCCCTGCTCAGGTGCAGAAACCCCACTTGGAATTCAGCATCCAGCTCTGGGGTCCAACGGCAGAAGGAGAATGTGGAGCTGCTGGAGCAGATCCAGGAGGCCATGGAGATGCTCCAAGAGCTGGAGCCCCTTTGCTTTGGAGCCAGGCTGGGAGAGCTGGGAATGTCCAGCCTGGAGAAGAGAAGACTCGGGGAGACCTCAGATCCTCTTCCAGTGCCTGAAGGGGCTCCAGGAGAGCTGGAGAGGACCTGGGACAAAGGGATGCAGGGACAGGACACAGGGAATGGCTTTAAACTGGAATAGGGTGAAATTAGATGGGATGTTTGGAAGGATTTCTTCCTTGTGAGAGTGGCATGGCACTGGAATGGAATTCCCAGAGAAACTGTGGCTGCCCCATCCTGGAAATGTCTAAGGCCAGGTTGGATCAACCTGGGATAGAGGAAAGTGTCCCTGCCCATGGCAAGGGATGAAATTCCATGATCTTTGAACTCCTCCCAGCCTAAAGCATCCCATGACTCTGGGCTCTGAAAGTGCTCGATTTACAGAACTGCTGAGATTTTTTGAATCCCGAAATGTGGATTTAGGATGAGAACCTGCCCTTGTCTCTCAGCAGGGCTGTGACCCTTGCCCAGACCCAGCGCAGCAAACTCCAGCACCGCGGCCCGGATCAACCAACAGATCAACAAGGAAATGAGGATGAGAGCAGGAGCAGAAAACCTCTTCGGTGAGTCCTGACCCCCTGGGCATCCCCCTGGCTCTGGAATTTGGTTGGAGGCAGGAATAGAGTCTTGCTATCCAAGATTCTGCTGGTGGAAGATTGCTAAAAAATCTAGGATAGGAGCAGATGGGAATAAATTTGTGGCTGAGGTTGGGCTTGGAATGCAGAGCTCTGGTCTGAAAACACAGTGAGTGGATCCAAGGGATATGGAGCTGTTGGAGTGAGTCCAGATATTCCAAGGGTTGGAGCCCTTCTGCTCTAGAACCAGGATGGGAACTTGGAATGTCCAGCCTGGAGAAGGGAAAGCTCAGGGAGACCTCAGAGCACCTTGCAGTTCCTAAAGAGCTTCTAGGAGAGCTGGAGAGGGAGTTGGGACAAGGGATGGAGGGACAGGACACAGGGAATGGCTTCCCACTGCCAGAGGGCAGGGATAGATGGGCTATTGGGAAGGAATTCTTCCCTGCAAGAGTGGTGAAGCCCTGGAATGAAATTCCCAGAGAAGCTGTGGCTGCCCCATCCCTGGAAGTGTCCATGACCAGGTTGGAAGAGGTTTGGAACAACCTGGGATAGGGAGAAGTCCCTGCCCAAGGCAGGGGATGGAACTGGAGGTTTCTGAAGATCCACCCCAAACCATTCCATGAAATCCAGCTTTAGGATCATAAATAGCTCAGAAAATCCCATCAGGATAGGGTCCAACCATTCCCCCAGCACTGCCAAGGCCACCACTTGTCCCCAGGTGCTGCATCCACAGGGATTTTATCCCAAAGACAACTTTTTTTAGCATCTTTTGTGTTTATTTCATTTTCCCTTAATATTTGGGGCACATTCCAGGCTGGGCAGGTCATTAATATTAAAAATCCCATAAATCTGCCTTAAAATACAATTTTTTGGGAATATTTTACAAACTTGTTGATTGTTTTTATCCCAAATAAAATCAAATAAAATAAACTTTCCACTTTGGAACTGGAGTGATTTAACATCAATGGAGTGTTCCTGTTGCACCTGGAAGAAGGGGATAATGGTTAAGCCATAAAAAAAAAAGGTGTTTTCCTGGGGGATGAGATCCCACTGCTCCATCCACACTGCTGTGCCTCATGTAATTAAGGCAAAAAAAAAAGCCACAGAATCCCAACTTCTGCCTCTCCTGTGTTATATTAAAAAAAAAAAACCAAACAAACAACAGAGGGAAATGTGCTGGCTCAGCAGAAATCAGCCTGGTTTAGGTTGGAATTGGAGCTGTGGGAAGTGGGAGTGAGGAAAAAGGGGATGCAAAACACATCTTAATTATCAGGGCAATGCACTGAGGGGGCTCTTTTTTTGCTGGCTCAGCACTCTGGGTGTCCTTTGGAGCAGCCGCTTTCCCTCCCTCCCACCCTCCCACAAATCCAGCTGAGTAACAAAGCTGATTTCTCGGCATTCCAGTGCTCAAGCTTATGAAACTTTGGAAAAGGAATAATCAAGCTTGAAACTAAAGGATGAGGAGGAGGGGGGATTATGTTGCAAGCCTAAAGGTTATTGCTTTGAAATTAAAGATTTGTGGTGCATGAATAAAATTCCTTTGGATCTTTAGCCTGGTGCTGGTGGAAAAAACTGTGGATTGTCCAGCCTGGAGCAGTTTGGAGCTGAATTTGCTGGGATTTTGCCTTTAAGTTTAAAAACAAACTAGCCTGATGCTTGGTAAAAGTAATCCTGTTCAGTCTTTCCATGTTTTTTCCTGGAAAAGTTGGCAGGAATAGGGTGTTGGGGAAAAAAAAATCCATGTGGTATTTGCTCAGTGGATTTGTTTGCTGGGTAAATAAATGGGAACAGCCAGAGGAAACCTTTTCCTTCCTGTTCAAGTACTGGGATGGAGTAGAGGAATGAGGGAGATAAAAATGTCCAGATTTTTGGAACAAAAGAAAAATAAATCACAAAATAAATCCCAGAAATTCCCTGTGTCCTGGGCTCATCCCACAGTGTGAGCAGCGGGAAAAGGGGAATTCCGCCCGTCTGCCCTGCTCAGGTGAGATCCCACCTGGAATTCTGCATCCAGCTCTGCGGATCAACCGCAGGAGGATGGATGCTGAAGCAGATCCAGAGGAGGCCACAGAGATGCTCCGAGGGCTGGAGCCAGGCTGGGAGAGCTGGGAATGTCCAGCCTGGAGAAGAGAAGGCTCTGGGGAAACCTCAGAGCCCCTTCCAGTGCCTAAAGGGACTGCAGGAGAGCTGGAGAGGGACTTGGGACAAGGGATGGAGGGACAGGACATGGGGAATGGCTTTAAACTGGAATAGGGTAAGATTATATGGGACATTTAGAAGGAATTCTTGGCTGTCAGGGTGGTGAGGCCCTGGAATGGAATTCCCAGAGAAGCTGTGGCTGCCTGATCCCTGGAAGTGTCCAAGGCCAGGTTGGATGAGGCTTGGAGCAACCTGGGATAATGGAAGGTGTCCCTGCCTGTGGCAAAGGGGTGAAATTCCGTGATTGTGAAGCTCTCTTCCAACCCAAACCATCCAAGGATTATTTGCAGTATGTGGCACTTGCAAGTACCCCAGGAAAACCTTTCAACAGATTCCTGACAAAATCATGGGCAGATCCTCCTGGAAACTGTGCTAAGACACCTGGAAAATAATCAGGAACCTGCTGAGAGCCAAAAAAAAAATGTTGGCAGCTGGGAACAAGGAGGGAAAACTCTCCTTAATCCATGTGGGATGAAAATCGGACTGACAGTGTCCTGGAGGTGTTGGGAAGTGTGGGAGATAAATAGGAATTAAGTCTTGGTTTATAGGGTTCAAATACTGGAAACATAGGATGACAGTGCCTGGGGAATTGCAGGAATGATGAAGGATTTTTCATTGGAAGCAGCCGCTTGGGGATCTTTGGATGTGCTGTGGTTTGATTTGTTTAGAATCAAAAAAATTCCTTGGTCTTGGAAAATTCTGGCAAAGGAGAGGCAGAAGGAGACTCTGAACCACCAGATTTTCAAAGGAAAACCCCTGGAGCTCCTTCTGCTGCCCTGAAGCAGGGCAGGGCAGGACCCAGAAGGATTTAATCCATAAAAATCCATGTCAAAGGCAATACTCTGGAAAAGCAGGAGGAAGCACTTTCCTGGTGGAGCAGAGCTTGTCCATGTGTTGTTTTCCTGGATCCCAGCATGGTTCAGCAGCCAGAGCCCCTTTCAGCTCTGGGTTATCTCTCCCTGCTTTCCTTTGGAGGAGATAAGCAGGGGAATAATCAGCTGGGGAGCTTGTCCTGCTGGGAACAGCTGGAATCAATCCCTGGTGTTTACAGCTCCTGCTGGGAGCGGGGAAGGGAGGGCAGGAGCTCACAAATCCTTTATTTTCCACAAGGATTCTTTGCACCCAAAAAATGAGTTTTCCTCCTCAAATCCCACTGTTTATTTGGAATGGGGGAGCACCTGGACTGGTCACAGCCCAAACTGAAGCTGCACTGGAGGTGAAGTGGGAATGGGAAAGGGGAACTCTGGAGCAGGAATTCCTGGATGCAGCACTGCAATGAATTTTCCCTGGGCTCAGCCTCTACCTGGATATTTGGACTTCCCTAATCCTGAAATTCTAGGAGAGCTGGGAATATTCAGCCTGGAGAAGAGAAGACTCCACGGACACCTCAAAGCTCCTTCCAGTGCCTAAAGGGGCTCCAGGAGGGCTGGAGAGGGATTTTGGACAAAGGGATGGAGGGACAGGACACAGGGAATGGCTTCCCACTGCCACAGGGCAGGGATAGATGGGATATTGGGAAGAAATCCTTCACTGTGAGGGTGGTGAAGCCCTGGAACAGAATTCCCAGAGAAGCTGTGGCTGCCCTATCCCTGGAAGTGTCCAAGGCCAGGTTGGACAGGGCTTGGAGCAACCTGGGATAGTGGAAGGTGTCCCATGGCAGGGGATGGAATGGGATGACCCTCAGAGATCTCATCCCACCCAAACTTTTCCAGCATCACCTGGAGAACCAGAGGCACAATCCTGTGGGAGGGTTAGGCTCAACATGGATTGCACTGCTGGGGTGGAAAAAATAAATTCATGGATTAAAAGAGGGAAATTTGATCCATTGGTTTCTTGCAGGGCCACCAGCAACCACAAGGTGAAGGAAACACTGGCCCTGGAACTGAGCTATGTCAACTCCAACCTTCAGCTCCTGAAGGAAGAGCTGGAAGAGCTCAACAGCAGCGTGGGCGTGTATCAGAATGAGAGGTGGGTCTGGGAAGAGCAGCCTGTTCCCCTTGGGATTTCATTTTTCCCGCTATTCACGGATTTTTTCTGGGAACAAGGCTGCTCTCGCCTTGTCTGCCCTGCTCTGTCCCATGGCCAAGGGTTGGATGACCTTCAGAAGTTCCCTTCCAATCCAAACCTTCCCATGGTCAGGACAACGAGGCGGTGGCTGGAGGACAGGGGAGGATTTGGGCGTGGGCCAGAATTCCTGGAAGATTTTCATCCTGGGAATGTCAGTGATTCCCTTCTAGAGCTGCAAGGAGAGAAAAATCAGCTTTTCCTAGGGAATACTGGGATGTTTTGGGATAGATGGAGCATACTCGGAGGAGGAATAGGGAAGAAAGAACCATCTTCCCTTGTACTGACCCCTTTCCCTGACAATCCCACCAAAGTTCTTCCCAACCGGATATTTTGGTGATGGGAATCACCATGCCTGGAATTGTCCAAGGATCAGTCACAGGTTGGACTCGATGATCTTTGAGTTCTTTTCCAGCCCAAACAATTCTGGGATGCTGGGACTTTTTTCCTCCTTTTCCCTTTCTGAGGTGGACAGTGTTGGATGGCAGCCTGAGGTGTTGTGTGGGTGACATGGCTGAGGGATGGGATAGGATCCAGAGGAACCTGGATAATCTCCAGAACAACCTCATTATGTTCAACAAAGCCAAGTGCAACATCCTGCACCTGGGGACGGGGCAATTCAAGCACAAATTCAGGCTGGGGGTTGAAGGGATGGAGAGCAGCCCTGAGGAGAAGGATTTGGGAGTGTTGGTGGATGAATAGCTGGAAATGCCTCATCCACGTGTGCTCACATCCCAGAAATCCCCCCTGTTCCTGGCTCATCCCACAGCGTGGGCAGCAGGAAAATGGGGATTCTGCTCCTCTGCCTTGCTCAGGTGAGATCCCACCTGGAATTCTGCATCCAGCTCTGGGGTCCAACGGCAGAAGAACCTGGAGTTGCTGGAGCAGATCCAGAGGAGGCCATGGAGATGCTCAAGGGGCTGGCACCCTCTCTGCTCTGGAGCCAGGCTGGGAGAGCTGGGAATGTCCAGCCTGGAGAAGGGAAGGATCAGGAGACCTCAGAGCCCCTTCCAGTGCCTGAAGGGCACAGGAGAGGGCCTTCCCAGGGATGGAGGGACAGGACACAAGGGCAGCCAGAGGGATGGGATTTGGGAAGAAAATCTTGGCTGTGAGGGTGGTGAGGCCCTGGAATGGAATTCCCAGAGAAGCTGTGGCTGCCTGATCCCTGGAAGTGTCCAAGGCCAGGTTGGATGGGGTTTGGAGCAACCTGGTCCTGTGGAAGGTGTCCTTACCTATGGCAGTGGTGAGAATGGATGATCTTTAAAGCCCCTTCCAACCCAACCCAAACCATTCCACAATTCCACGTTTCAGTGTCCATCCACGTGCTTTTCCAGGCACATTCCCTGTCAAGGCTGCTCAGTTTTCCCAATTTGCCACTTGCTTGCCCTGGTTTGAAAAGAAGTCAGGAGCAGCAACAACAACCCCAAACCCTGCCCAGGCCAAACAAAAACCCCCTTTGTTTATGGCTGTGCCCATGGATGGGGGCACAGGGATATCCAACCCCTGCCAGGGCTGGAAATGGCGTTGCTGCCCCATAAAACAGCCCTAAACAACTCCCTCCCAGCTCCTCATCCCTAAAAAATTCTGCTCCTGAATCCCTTCTGTTCTGCTGGCTCCATCCCCAAGCTTCCCAGCACCTGCTTTTTACCTCATTCCCTGAGATTTTGGGTTTTTCCTCCTTCTTGTCCCTGGGAAGCTGATCCAGCCAGGTATTCCCAGGAAAGTTGGGATGTGCAGGAGAGATAGGCTGATTGCTCTTCTGGGGTTGCTGTTTAATTGCCAGCATTTGGGATGGAATCAGTGGGAGTTGTCCTCAGGCTGCCACCAGCCCCTGATTTTTGGGGTCAGAGAGGATTTAGAGAGCAAGAAAACATGGAAAACATTGATTTTTTGGGTCTATTTAAGCGTTTTCCCCTGAGATCCAACAGGATAAACCAGCAGTGAGTTCCACCCCTAATCTCAGCTCTTCTTGCAAAAGTCCCAAACCTAAAACACCCTTAAAAAAAAAAATCCCAAATAACCAAGAAAGAAACTCAGCCAAGCTCTGGAAGGGTTTTTATTTTTTTCCCTGGATCAATCTGATCTGGAGTCACTTGAGCCTGGGCTGCAGCTCAAGAGGTTGCAACCTTAAACCAGGTCGGGGTTTAACTGGGGCCTTGTCTAAAGAGCAGGTGCTGCTCGTGGGAGGGAAGATTAACAGGAGGGATTTGGGACTTTTTTCCCAGTTTGTTCTCTTTGGGTCTGGAGCATAAAGAAAAACATGGAAAATATTGCCAAGCTTTGAAGGGAGAGCTGGGCAGGGCCTCAGCAGCCTCTGTCACAATATTATTATTTTTTAATTAAAGCAGCAGAACACCTGATGGGCACTATTACTTTATTTTTGTTACTGTTATTCAAAAGAAATTATCAATACAATCTTTTCCTGCTGTTTTTATCACCCGGACAACATCAGGAGCGTGGATCCATATTTTCTGCCTTGCGGGGGATCCTGAATGCTGCTGAAAAAGTGATTTTTAATCCCTTTTTTTTTTCTTGCCAAGTTTTCTGTCCTAGGAGTGAAGACTTAATCCACCTGTTTCCTGCTGGCACCTTGCCCTGACTCTTTTGCTTCCCCACCTTCTCAGAGCACTTTCACCTCCTAAAATTCAATTTCTAACTGCAGTTTGTGCTGTTTAAAAACCCCTAATCCCCAGATTTTTATTCCCACCCCTGGGTTTATTTTTTCCTTCCTCTTGCTGACTGCATGAACCACCAGTGAGGCCACTTGGGAAATTTAAAACCTTAATCCTCCCTCATTTGTTCAAAGGCTCTGTGATGTAAACCATATTCTCAACAAAAGGTTTTAGAGGTTTTAGCTGCTCCTGTCTCCCACAGAAACCCAGCTCGGAGCCAGGGTGCTCCATGAGATTATTTCCATGACAGGGAATTTCCTATCTAAATGGATTTTCAGGGAGTAAAACCCACTTGTTGTCACTTCCTGCTTGTCTTATAACAGCTCATATTAATTTCTTAAATGCTTCTGGCTGGGAAAAAGGAAGGAAAATCTGGGTAACCCTGGGGGAAAAAGAAAGGAGAATTTCCAAGCCTGTTTTTGTGTGTGGAGTGCTTCCTGGCTTTTGTTTTCCTCTCTGTCCCACGGGATAATGTGGCTAAAGCAGGGTCACTTGGCCACTTCTCCTGTGCTGGCCTGACTCAAAAACTTGTGGATTCCAAAGAGGAATAAAAATTCCAGCTGACAGCTGCGGCTCTGTGGAAATCCTTTAAAGACCAGTGTGGTTCTGGAATTAAAACAGGTGCTCAGAGTTATCCTGTTCCAGCCTGGAATCATCTGTGCACTTGGGAGCTTCCTGTTTGGAGGAAAAACTCTGTAAGGAAGTGCTGGTGCTGCTGAGAGGGCATGGAAATAAATCCCTGATTTTTTTTTTTTTTTTTTGGAGTGGGATGTAGGTGTTTAATGGGAGAAAATTTCTGGGCTTGAGATTGGAGCCACAGACCATGGGCCCAGTGGATGGGGTTGGGATCATGGATCGTGGTCCAGCTTTGGGCTCCAACAGCAGAAGGACCTGGAGATGCTGGAGCAGGTCCCGAGGAAGCCATGGAGATGCTCCAAGGGCTGGAGCCAGGCTGGGAGAGCTGGGAATGTCCAGCCTGGAGAAGAGAAGGCTCCAGGGAGAGCTTAGAGCCCCTTTGAGTGCTTAAAGGGGCTCCAGGAGATCTGGAGAGGGACCTGGGACATGGAATGGAGGGACAGGACACGGGGAATGGCTTTGAACTGGAATGGGGTGAGATTACATGGGATATTGGGAAGGAATTCTTGGCTGTGAGGGTGGTGAGGGCCTGGAATGGAATTCCCAGAGCATCTGTGGCTGCCCCATCCCTGGAATGTCCAAGGCCAGGTTGGACAGGGCTTGGAGAAGCCTGGGATAATGGAAGGTGTCCCTGCCCATGGCAGGGGGTGGAATTCCACGATTTTGATGATCTCTTCCAACCCAAACCTTTCCATCATCCCTTCAATATCCCTTTTCCTGGCACGAAAGGGTCTCGGTGTGTTTGCCCACACCCACAATAGTGATCCAGACTGGCTGGAGTCCTGCTCTCCTTCATTCCCGGTCCTTGGGAACGGGAAGGTGTCTCCTGGAGGTGGGGCTGGCTGTGGAGCTGAGCTCAGCACCAGCTGATGACTCCTCTTCCCACATTATGGATGTCTCGAGTCTCTGCTGAAATTAAACTTCCTCAGTTTCTCTCTGGGCATTCCCTGGCTTCCCTAATTGGGAGGAATCCTGGTGGTGACTCCTTTGCGGCCAAAACTGGTCTTGGAAATGGCCCAGTTTGTTCCAGTCTTGGGCAGCTGAGCTGTGGAGCAGCTTCTGGGATCCAGCCAGGTTCTCCCAGTATCTCCAGGAGCTTTTCCTGCAATTCCTGCTGGGGATATAACCCCCAGTTACCAACCCCTTCCTCATTTCTCTGGAGAAATCCATGCCTGGATTTTACCAGCACATTCCTGATCTGTGCCAGTTCTTCAGGAACTGGGTCTGCATCTCCATTTCTCTGTTCCTTGAAATTTTAACAGCACTTCCAAGAATCCCCTTTTCCCATCCCACATTTCACTTAATATCCTTCAGTTTCGTTTCTTCTCTTTTGCTTCCAGCTACAAAGGAGCAGAAACAATCCCTTTGTCATGGAATTACTGGCTTCCGTGATCTTCCCTGGGGTGATTCAGTTTGTCCCTGGCGCCTTGTCCTTGTCACTGAGGTCACAAATCACTCTCAGGGTGTGGCTGTCACCCAGGAGTCACCCAAGGCTTCATCTCCTGGGGGTGGGAAGTTCAAAGTTCCACCCTGAGTAAACATTCCCTAAGGACTCCTAATTTCCCAACTGCCACCCTGGATGGGCCCTCTGGACCTGGGAGAGGTGGCTGGAAGTGACAAAAGCCCTTGAGTCATTCCAAACATTCCCTGCAAAGATAAGGCTGGGGAGTCTTTGCCCTCCCTCAAAGGAGAGCTTGATTCCCTCTGGAAAGGGTCTTATGGGATCTTTCTTCCCTCATGTGGAGAGCCTGGATGAGGATTTTTGGTTCCATTGTCACTTCCGTGTGAGGGTGGAATGCAGAGGGATTTCCCCTGATTTTTCTGGGCCTTAAGAGCCTTTTCCCAATAAAATCATTAGATACAGGTTGGAATGGACTCGTTGGAATCACAGAGTCCAGTTCCTGACCTTAATCTTGCTTTGTGATAAACATCAGGGCTGGCCACACCTCACTCATTTTCATGGATTTTTGATCCATCATTCCCTGTGTACAAACAAAAGCTGCTGTTCCATGGCTCCTCCACAATTTATGGAAGAGTTCTGTGCTCATTCTTCCTTTTAAATCTTTAAATCAAGAAAAAAAAGTCTGATTATCTCCAGACCCACTTCTTAAACCCCCCAAATTCCCTTTTCCAGGTGTCCCTGGGTGCACCCCAAAGCCTGGATGAAAGAGCCTCTCTTTCTTCTGACCTTACAGGGGTGACCTTGAAAGCTGGAGCAAAGAATTGAGTGAGGAAAATCCCTCTTGGAACCCAACAGTGGGATTTTGGTGGGATTTTTTCCCCCTTTATGTAAGTCATGTTTAAATCCCTGGAAACTCATCCTGTGGTTTTTAGTTTTCAGTTGGAACTCTGACAGGAAAAGCTTTGGGATCCTTTGAGCTGTTGGGAGGTGCAATGCTCTTCACTTGACTCCTTATTTTCCTCATTTATATTTGGATTTAAAGATGGCCTTTTATGCTTTCCTGGAGCCAGATTTCCTCCTTGCTCCAAGATTTGTGGAATTACAACATTCCTGTGATGTTCCAGGAGCTCCTGCAGATGGGGCTTGGTGGTTTCTCATGGAATGATGTTTCTATTGATCCATGCAAGCCAGGGATGATTTTTTGGGATCAAGGCAGAGCCTCTTGAGGGAAGATGTGCAGCAATTTTATATTCCTGCACTTTTCCAGCCTCATAAATGTAGAGGAAAACAAAATATGTGGAGATCATGAGAAATCCTTGAATTCCTGACTAAACCTCACAAGGCTTTGGGTTTATATCAGAGGCTTCTGGTTTTCCAGCACTTTTTTGCTGCTGATTTAGCAGTCTGGATAGGGATTGAGGACTCATCCCATTAAATCTGATGGAGAAGCCAGGAAAAAAGCCCCTCAGCTCTGCAAACAGCTTTAGTGCTTCCCAGCCAGAGAAGTCAAATCAATTTGCTAAATCCTTTCATGGCTCCTGCAAGGAAGAGGCTTTAACCCCTCTTGGAATATCTTGGGGAGCCATCCCAGTGTCTTCTGCATCCCACTCCTTTCTTTCCTTCATTACCTTCCTGCTTTCCTTACAGACAAAAATCTTTATTTTGAGTTTGGATAATCCTTCTATTTGTGCCTTTTCCATCATCCCACCTGCACTTCCCAGGCCTCTTCCCTGTGTCTCCAGGTGGTTTTTGCTCCTTTTCCCCACAAAAATTCCCTTAAAATCCTCTGTCTGCTTCTAAATAGATCTTTGCCAGAGGTGGAAAGGACTTCAGGGTGCTGGAATTTGCAGGAGGAGATGGAGCTGGAGAAGAGAAACTTCCCACCTCCTATGCTTTACATGGATTTCTGTGTCTCTGGAGGCACAGAGAGGGAACCTGGAACTGTCTCATTTGCATATATTTGGGTATATTTGCATATGTTTGGATCTGTCAAGCTCTTAGAGATCTCATCTTGAAATTTGAAATTAAACCTTGAAATTTTAATGAGCACCTTCTCTTTTCATCTTGGCTTGATTTCCTGATCATTTCCCCTTTTTCCTCTGATTCCTAGATTTTTTTTTTCTCCCTAGGGAGCCAACAGGATGGGGGATTCCCCCCAGGACAAATCCAGAAGTGACAATTCTGGATCAAACTTTCCTTTATTTGCTCCTGAGTATTTCAGACCCAATATTTATGCAGCTATTGGGGTGTTTTCCTCAAATCCCACTGCTTTTCCAGAATAATTGGGATTTTATGCTTCCAGCTTGTTCCTTTTATCAAATTCATGGATCACTGTAAAGTATTAATCCCACAGATTTATGGACCAGCTGGAGTCACTCTGATTCCTCAGTCTCCAAGGGACCAATTAGGATCTCCAATGTCTCCCTTAAATGAAATCCAACTGTTAATCCCAGATCCTTTTCCAAAGGAAGCAGTGCTCAGTGGACTTCGAATATGAGGAATTAATTTTAAGGAAGCTGAAGTCCATGGAAATGCAAAATTTTCCATTTCCTCCTTGCCAGGTCCCATGGGAGAGGTGATCAAGCATTCCATGGGATTATGGAATGTTTTATTTTGGAAGGGACATTAAAGATCATCTCATTCCATGGGCAGAGACACTTTTCACTATCCCAGGTAGCTCCAAGCCCCATCCAGCCTGGCCTGGAGCACTTCCAAGGGCATCCACAACTTCTCTGGGAAACCTGTGCCAGGGCAGGGGTTGGAATGAGATGATCCTTAAAGTCTCTTTCGACCCAAACCATTCCATGATTTTGGAATCTTCCCATGATTTGCAGGCTCAGACCTTTCCATGCTCTTAAACTTCCCAACTTTGTGCCTTCCCAACCAGGGATATTTTTTTTTTATCCAGGGGTCTTCCAGAGGCTCATTCCATCCCTCTGAATCTTCAATGGGAGTCATCCCCACTTGGGCAGAGCATTTATGGCCCTGGATTTGGAGATGCCCCGTTCCCTGAGGCATCCCATAATAACCCTGTGAGCCAGAGGGAAATCAGGTGGCTGCTATTTCCTGAAGTCAGGAATTCAGTGTGTTTTCCCTGTCTGCACAAATTCCGAGCCGGAGCCACGGAAAGGATGGAATCAATTTAGGGCCATGAGCCCCTCATTCCTGCATCCCCGTGAACTCCTGACTCCCTGTGCTCCACATCCTGGGGATGGCCTTGGGATCACATTTCTTCCTGAGCTTTGGGGTCGTATTGAGCTCATCTCCAGCCCCCCTGGATCTTGGCTCATGTCCAGAGCTTGGGAAGAGGATGTGGAATTTCTCCTTCAGGGCTGAGTTTGGGAAGAGTTAAAGGAAAGAAATCTCTGCTGGCAACACGTAGGATTAGGAAATAAAATGGTTATTCCAGGGCAGGGGAAGTCTTGGGGGTGAGAAACTCAATGTGACCTGGTCATGTGTGCTCGCATCCCAGAAATTCCCCCTGTCCCACACTCATCCCACAGTGTGGGCAGCAGGAAAAGGGGAATTCTGCCCCTCTGCCCTGCTCAGGTGCAGAAACCCCACTTGGAATTCAGCATCCAGCTCTGGGGTCCAACGGCAGAAGGAGAATGTGGAGCTGCTGGAGCAGATCCAGAGGAGGCCATGGAGATGCTCCAAGAGCTGGAGCCCCTTTGCTTTGGAGCCAGGCTGGGAGAGCTGGGAATGTCCAGCCTGGAGAAGAGAAGACTCCGGGGAGACCTCAGATCCTCTTCCAGTGCCTGAAGGGGCTCCAGGAGAGCTGGAGAGGGACCTGGGACAAAGGGATGCAGGGACAGGACACAGGGAATGGCTTTAAACTGGAATAGGGTGAAATTAGATGGGATGTTTGGAAGGATTTCTTCCTTGTGAGAGTGGCATGGCACTGGAATGGAATTCCCAGAGAAACTGTGGCTGCCCCATCCCTGGAAATGTCTAAGGCCAGGTTGGATCAACCTGGGATAGAGGAAAGTGTCCCTGCCCATGGCAAGGGATGAAATTCCATGATCTTTGAACTCCCTCCCAGCCTAAAGCATCCCATGACTCTGGGCTCTGAAAGTGCTCGATTTACAGAACTGCTGAGATTTTTTGAATCCCGAAATGTGGATTTAGGATGAGAACCTGCCCTTGTCTCTCAGCAGGGCTGTGACCCCTTTGCCCAGACCCAGCGCAGCAAACTCCAGCACCGCCGGGCCCGGATCAACCAACAGATCAACAAGGAAATGAGGATGAGAGCAGGAGCAGAAAACCTCTTCCGGTGAGTCCTGACCCCCTGGGCATCCCCCTGGCTCTGGAATTTGGTTGGAGGCAGGAATAGAGTCTTGCTATCCAAGATTCTGCTGGTGGAAGATTGCTAAAAATCTAGGATAGGAGCAGATGGGAATAAATTTGTGGCTGAGGTTGGGCTTGGAATGCAGAGCTCTGGTCTGAAAACACAGTGAGTGGATCCAAGGGATATGGAGCTGTTGGAGTGAGTCCAGATATTCCAAGGGTTGGAGCCCTTCTGCTCTAGAACCAGGATGGGAACTTGGAATGTCCAGCCTGGAGAAGGGAAAGCTCCAGGGAGACCTCAGAGCACCTTGCAGTTCCTAAAGAGCTTCTAGGAGAGCTGGAGAGGGAGTTGGGACAAGGGATGGAGGGACAGGACACAGGGAATGGCTTCCCACTGCCAGAGGGCAGGGATAGATGGGCTATTGGGAAGGAATTCTTCCCTGCAAGAGTGGTGAAGCCCTGGAATGAAATTCCCAGAGAAGCTGTGGCTGCCCCATCCCTGGAAGTGTCCATGACCAGGTTGGAAGAGGTTTGGAACAACCTGGGATAGGGAGAAGTCCCTGCCCAAGGCAGGGGATGGAACTGGAGGTTTCTGAAGATCCACCCCAAACCATTCCATGAAATCCAGCTTTAGGATCATAAATAGCTCAGAAAATCCCATCAGGATAGGGTCCAACCATTCCCCCAGCACTGCCAAGGCCACCACTTGTCCCCAGGTGCCACATCCACAGGGATTTTATCCCAAGGACAACTTTTTTTAGCATCTTTTGTGTTTATTTCATTTTCCCTTAATATTTGGGGCACATTCCAGGCTGGGCAGGTCATTAATATTAAAAATCCCATAAATCTGCCTTAAAATACAAATTTTTTTGGGGAATATTTTACTAACTTGTTGATTGTTTTTATCCCAAATAAAATCAAATAAAATAAACTTTCCACTTTGGAACTGGAGTGATTTAACATCAATGGAGTGTTCCTGTTGCACCTGGAAGAAGGGGATAATGGTTAAGCCATTAAAAAAAAGGTGTTTTCCTGGGGGATGAGATCCCACTGCTCCATCCATGCTGCTGTGCCTCATGTAATTAAGGGAAAAAAAAAAGCCACAGAATCCCAACTTCTGCCTCTCCTGTGTTATATTAAAAAAAAAAAACCAAACAAACAACAGAGGGAAATGTGCTGGCTCAGCAGAAATCAGCCTGGTTTAGGTTGGAATTGGAGCTGTGGGAAGTGGGAGTGAGGAAAAAGGGGATGCAAAACACATCTTAATTATCAGGGCAATGCACTGAGGGGGCTCTTTTTTTGCTGGCTCAGCACTCTGGGTGTCCCTTGGAGCAGCCGCTTTCCCTCCCTCCCACCCTCCCACAAATCCAGCTGAGTAACAAAGCTGATTTCTCGGCATTCCGGTGCTCCAAGCTTATGAAACTTTGGAAAAAGGAATAATCAAGCTTGAAACTAAAGGATGAGGAGGAGGGGGGGATTATGTTGCAAGCCTAAAGGTTATTGCTTCAAAATTAAAGATTTGTGGTGCATGAATAAAATTCCTTTGGATCTTTAGCCTGGTGCTGGTGGAAAAAACTGTGGATTGTCCAGCCTGGAGCAGTTTGGAGCTGAATTTGCTGGGATTTTGCCTTTAAGTTTAAAAACAAACTAGCCTGATGCTTGGTAAAAGTAATCCTGTTCAGTCTTTCCATGTTTTTTCCTGGAAAAGTTGGCAGGAATAGGGTGTTGGGGAAAAAAAAAATCCATGTGGTATTTGCTCAGTGGATTTGTTTGCTGGGTAAATAAATGGGAACAGCCAGAGGAAACCTTTTCCTTCCTGTTCAAACACTGGGATGGAGTGAAGGAATGGGGGAGATAAAAATGTCCAGATTTTTGGAACAAAAGAAAAATAAATCACAAAATAAATCCCAGAAATTCCCTGTGTCCTGGGCTCATCCCACAGCATGGGCAGTGGGAAAATGGGGAATTCCGCCCGTCTGCCCTGCTCAGGTGAGATCCCACCTGGAATTCTGCATCCAGCTCTGCGGATCAACCGCAGGAGGATGGATGCTGAAGCAGATCCAGAGGAGGCTGCAGAGATGCTCCGAGGGCTGGAGCCAGGCTGGGAGAGCTGGGAATGTCCAGCCTGGAGAAAAGAAGGATCCAGGGAAACCTCAGAGCCCCTTCCAGTGCCTAAAGGGACTGCAGGAGAGCTGGAGAGGGACTTTGGACAAGGGATGGAGGGACAGGACATGGGGAATGGCTTTAAACTGGAATAGGGTGAGATTATATGGGACATTTAGAAGGAATTCTTGGCTGTGAGGGTGGTGAGGCCCTGGAATGGAATTCCCAGAGAAGCTGTGGCTGCCTGATCCCTGGAGGCTTGGAGCAACCTGGGATAATGGAAGGTGTCCCTGCCTGTGGCAAAGGGGTGAAATTCCGTGATTGTGAATGTCTCTTCCAACCCAAACCATTCAAGGATTATTTGCTGTATGTGGCACTTGCAAGTACCCCAGGAAAACCTTTTAACAGATTCCTGACAAAATCATGGGCAGATCCTCCTGGAAACTGTGCTAAGACACCTGGAAAATAATCAGGGGCCTGCTGAGAGCCAAAAAAAACTTGGCAGCTGGGAACAAGGAGGGAAAACTCTCCTTAATCCATGTGGGATGAAAATCAGACTGACAGTGTCCTGGAGGTGTTGGGAAGTGTGGGAGATAAATAGGAATTAAGTCTTGGTTTATAGGGTTCAAATACTGGAAACATAGGATGACAGTGCCTGGGGAATTGCAGGAATGATGAAGGATTTTTCATTGGAAGCAGCCGCAGGGATCTTTGGATGTGCTGTGGTTTGATTTGTTTAGAATCAAAAAATTCCTTGGTCTTGGAAAATTCTGGCAAAGGAGAGGCAGAAGGAGACTCTGAACCACCAGATTTTCAAAGGAAAACCCTGGAGCTCCTTCTGCTGCCCTGAAGCAGGGCAGGGCAGGACCCAGAAGGATTTAATCCATAAAAAAATCCATGTCAAAGGCAATACTCTGGAAAAGCAGGAGGGAAGCACTTTCCTGGTGGAGCAGAGCTTGTCCATGTGTTGTTTTCCCTGGATCCCAGCATGGTTCAGCAGCCAGAGCCCCTTTCAGCTCTGGGTTATCTCTCCCTGCTTTCCTTTGGAGGAGATAAGCAGGGAATAATCAGCCTGGGAGCTTGTCCTGCTGGGAACAGCTGGAATCAATCCCTGGTGTTTACAGCTCCTGCTGGGAGCGGGGAAGGGAGGGCAGGAGCTCACAAATCCTTTATTTTCCACAAGGATTCTTTGCACCCAAAAATGAGTTTTTCCTCCTCAAATCCCACTGTTTATTTGGAATGGGGGAGCACCTGGACTGGTCACAGCCCAAACTGAAGCTGCACTGGAGGTGAAGTGGGAATGGGAAAGGGGAACTCTGGAGCAGGAATTCCTGGATGCAGCACTGCAATGAATTTTCCCTGGGCTCAGCCTCTACCTGGATATTTGGACTTTCCTAATCCTGAAATTCTAGGAGCGCTGGGAATATTCAGCCTGGAGAAGAGAAGACTCCACGGACACCTCAAAGCTCCTTCCAGTGCCTAAAGGGGCTCCAGGAGGGCTGGAGAGGGATTTTGGACAAAGGGATGGAGGGACAGGACACAGGGAATGGCTTCCCACTGCCACAGGGCAGGGATAGATGGGATATTGGGAAGAAATCCTTCACTGTGAGGGTGGTGAAGCCCTGGAACAGAATTCCCAGAGAAGCTGTGGTTGCCCTATCCCTGGAAATGTCCAAGGCCAGGTTGGATGGGGCTTGGAGCAACCTGGGATAGTGGAAGGTGTCCCATGGCAGGGGATGGAATGGGATGACCCTCAGAGATCCCATCCCACCCAAATTTTTCCAGCATCACCTGGAGAACCAGAGGCACAATCCTGTGGGAGGGTTAGGCTCAACATGGATTGCACTGCTGGGGTGGAAAAAATAAATTCATGGATTAAAAGAGGGAAATTTGATCCATTGGTTTCTTGCAGGGCCACCAGCAACCACAAGGTGAAGGAAACAGTGGCCCTGGAACTGAGCTATGTCAACTCCAACCTTCAGCTCCTGAAGGAAGAGCTGGAAGAGCTCAACAGCAGCGTGGACGTGTATCAGAATGAGAGGTGGGTCTGGGAAGAGCAGCCTGTTCCCTTGGGATTTCATTTTTTCCCGCTGTTACGGATTTTTTCTGGGAGCAAGGCTGCTCTCGCCTTGTCTGCCCTGCTCTGTCCCATGGCCAAGGGTTGGATGACCTTCAGAAGTTCCCTTCCAATCCAAACCTTCCCATGGTCAGGACAACGAGGTGGTGGCTGGAGGACAGGGGAGGATTTGGGCGTGGGCCAGAATTCCTGGAAGATTTTCATCCTGGGAATGTCAGTGATCCCTTCTAGAGCTGCAAGGAGAGAAAAATCAGCTTTTCCTAGGGAATACTGGGATGTTTTGGGATAGATGGAGCATGCTAGGAGGAGGAATAGGGAAGAAAGAACCATCTTCCCTTGTACTGACCCCTTTTCCTGACAATCTCACCAGAATTCTTCCCAACCGGATATTTTGGTGATGGGAATCACCATGCCTGGAATTGTCCAAGGAATGACTGGATGTGGCACTCAGTGCTCTGGGCTGGGTGGGATCAGTCACAGGTTGGACTCAATGATCTTGGAGTTCTTTTCCATCCCAAACAATTCTGGGATGCTGGGACTTTTTTCCTCCTTTTCCCTTTCTGAGGTGGACAGTGTTGGATGGCAGCCTGAGGTGTTGTGTGGGTGACATGGCTGAGGGATGGGATAGGATCCAGAGGAACCTGGATAATCTCCAGAACAACCTCATTATGTTCAACAAAGCCAAGTGCAACATCCTGCACCTGGGACGGGGCAATTCCAAGCACAAATTCAGGCTGGGGGTTGAAGGGATGGAGAGCAGCCCTGAGGAGAAGGATTTGGGAGTGTTGGTGGATGAATAGCTGGAAATGCCTCATCCACTTGTGCTCACATCCCAGAAATCCCCCCTGTTCCTGGCTCATCCCACAGCATGGGCAGCAGGAAAATGGGGATTCTGCTCCTCTGCCTTGCTCAGGTGAGATCCCACCTGGAATTCTGCATCCAGCTCTGGGGTCCAACGGCAGAAGAACCTGGAGTTGCTGGAGCAGATCCAGAGGAGGCCATGGAGATGTTCCAAGGGCTGGCACCTCTCTGCTCTGGAGCCAGGCTGGGAGAGCTGGGAATGTCCAGCCTGGAGAAGGGAAGGATCCAGGGAGACCTCAGAGCCCCTTCCAGTGCCTGAAGGGCACAGGGAGGGCCTTCCCACTGCCAAAGGGCAGAGATAGATGGGATTTGGGAAGAAAATCTTGGCTGTGAGGGTGGTGAGGCCCTGGAATGGAATTCCCAGAGAAGCTGTGGCTGCCTGATCCCTGGAAGTGTCCAGGGCCAGGTTGGATGGGGTTTGGAGCAACCTGGTCCTGTGGAAGGTGTCCTTACCTATGGCAGTGGGTGAGAATGGATGATCTTTAAAGCCCCTTCCAACCCAACCCAAACCATTCCACAATTCCACGTTTCAGTGTCCATCCACGTGCTTTTCCAGGCACATTCCCTGTCAAGGCTGCTCAGTTTTCCCAATTTGCCACTTGCTTGCCCTGGTTTGAAAAGAAATCAGGAGCAGCAACAACAACCCCAAACCCTGCCCAGGCCAAACAAAACCCCCTTTGTTTATTCCAGACATTGGATTCCAGTGGAATTCTCATTAGGAAATGAGCAGTAATGGCTTTCTGCACTAATTATAGCTCCTGGAGCTGTTTGTTCCAAGGAAAATGTGGGTGCTAATTCCCTGCCTTGCTCTCCTGGTTTTCATAACTTCCTTTGCCCTGTTTTCCTCCCCAATTAATGATTGATTAATGAGTTACCAGCAATTTGGGGGGATAATGAGAGGGGGCTGTTGTGTTGGTGAGGGCTTGATCCTGCCTTGCCCACCCAGCATCCAGGATTCCTCTGAAAAGCAGGAGCTGGAAAAATAAGATTATCTGGGTTTTGATTTTTTTGCACCTACCTTCTTATGCTGCCATTCCCAAATCTTTTTGGGAAGAGCATTTTTCCATGTGGATTCTCTTAATAGGAGCATCCCCAACCCAGGGCAAAGAGTTGCTTCCTTTTAATCTCCAACCCACAGGATCCATCCAAGATTTTTAATCCAACCACCAAACAGGTTCTTGTTCTCTTCCAGTGAATCCATCAGCGTTCCCATGATCCCTCTGGGACTCAAGGAGACCAAGGAGCTGGATTTGCTGGTGCCACTCAAGGTGAGCTTTGGGATTTCATGGATCGGTGCTGAAGCAGCTGAAATTCATTTTCCCATTTGGAAAAGCTACCAAAAAAAAAAAATTATGGAAAGGAACTGCACTTAAAACATGGGAAAGTGGGAGATGAAGGTCTGGAGATGCTGGAAAGCAGGAAAGGGGAGGAGGTTATTACTTAGTTGAGGTTTTATTGTGGGCAGAAGTGGAAAATTCTTACACAAAATTGCCATAAATCTCCCTTTAAATAATAAAAATCAGGATTTTCTTCCAGGATTTCATCAGTGAACACTATGGAGAGGAGGGTGTTCTGTATGAAAAGGAAATCAAGGAATTCATGGAGTTGCGACAGGTTGGTGTCCCTTGGCTTCCAAAGTTTGGCTTGTCCAGGATCACTCCTTGGAGATGCCACATTTCCTTTGGGGTGATCGCCTTATCCTTTTTCCAAATTCCATATTTGTCCTTGTATTTCAGGGTGCAGCATTCTCACTTGGGAATGTTTATAGGTTCTTGGATTGGTTTATAGGTTCCACAATATTATTGGACTTGGTTTAGAGGTTCCATAATATTACAGATTATTTGGGAATTGTTCATTTTTCCCTATCCTCAATGCCCTGATGACCTACAAAGGAGCAGCAATAAAATTTGTAGTACAATCATTATTTATGGATATTAATTCACCCCTGGCAAGGCTGAACAACTTCTCTCTCTCCAGACAGGCCTTGGAGAAGAGGGAATTTAAAACAGTCTGGGAAGGGGGGAAAAAACCTGTTTATTTCTGAGGATTTATAAAATCAGAATTTCCATGAGTTTTTTCAGCACAGCTCCCAGGCTGCTGCTTCCACATTTGAGTGTCCCAGCACCCAGACTTTCCCCATGGATGAAACTCAGAATCATGGAATAGTTTGGGTTGGAAAGGCTCTTAAAGATCTTCCAATTCCAGCCTTTTCCACGAGCAGGGACACCTTCCACTGTCCCAGGCTGCTCCAAGCCCCACCCAACCCGGCCTTGGACACTTCCAAGGTCACATCTTCTCTGGGAATTCCATTCCAGCCCATCACCACCTTTACAGGGAAAAATTCCTTCCCAGTATCCCATCTATCCCTGCCCTCTGGCAGTGGGAAGCCATTCCCTGTGTCCTGTCCCTCTGCCCCTCTTTTCCCATCCCTGTCTCCTCTCCCATTCCCGCAGGCCATGCGCACCCCGAGCCGCAACGAGGCTGGATTGGAGCTCCTGATGGAATATTACAACCAGCTCTACTTCCTTGACAGCCGGTTCTTCCCTCCCACCAAAACCCTGGGCGTCTTCTTCCACTGGTGGGTGCAGCTTTCCCTGTCCCACCTGGCTGGGGAGGGAGTCAGGATCCAAATTTCCAAGATGGAATCTCTGCCATGGCTGGTGGACACCTGGATTTGGATTTGCTGTTGCCCTTGGAGGGGTTTATTTTGGGGTGGGAAAGGGGAACACAAATCCCATGGGATGTACAATAGGAATGGTGCCTGCAAGCCCACCTGAGTGCTGAAAACCCTTCAGGCTCCTCCTGCATCCATGGGAATCATGGAGGGTTTAGGTTGGAAAGGACTTACAAGAACATCCAGTTCCAACCCCCTTTCCATGAGCGAGGACACTTTGTGTGGACCATGACAGGGACACTTTGGGGACCATGACCAGGGGATGGGCAGCTGTTGGCTCTTCCCTTCTCCAGGTACGACTCCCTGACGGGGGTCCCATCCCACCAGAGGGCTCTGGCCTTCGAGAAGGGAAGTGTCCTCTTCAACCTCGGAGCGCTGCACACCCAGATCGGAGCGCGGCAGGACCGCGCCTCCCTGCCCGGCCTCAACCAGGCCATCGATGCCTTCCAGAAGGCAGCTGGTGAGTGGCTTCTCCTCTTCCTCCTCTTCCCAAGAAGCTTTTCCCAAAGGTGGGAATGATCCGCAGAAGCTCAGGAAGGGGTGGGACCAGTCATAGGAAGAGGTGTCTCCAAGGGATCACAGATGGTGCGTGAGGTGGCTCCACGTTGGTTGTGGGGTTGGGAAGAGGAGTTGGAATGGTCCAACAGCCAAAAAGGATGTTCCCCAAAAGGATGACATCCAAAAGGATGTCCCAGCTGTGGAGAGGAGAGAGGCTGATCCATCTCCCCATAGAAAAAACAGAGCCTGGAACTGGGATCACCCAGGGCTTTGGAGAAGGAATTGGACACAAGGATGGTTTAGATGGCAAGGGTGGGACCTCAGATCTTCTTACCCACCACAGATGGTGAGACATTTGGTGTTCATGGAGGGAAACCTGTCTGATCCCAAAGTTTGATTCTCTTCCTCACAAGCCAGATAACTTCCAGGAGCTTTTCTCTCCTCCAGGTGCCTTTAACTACTTGAAGGAAAACTTCTCCAACGCTCCCAGCCTGGACATGAGCGCAGCCTCCCTGACCATGCTGGTGAGGCTGATGGTGGCCCAGGTCCAGGAATGTGTCTTTGAGAAGATGACCTTGCTGCGTGCCCAGAACGACTTCCTGGCCCGCCTGCAGCTGGCTCAGGAGGCAGCAAGGGTGAGGATTTTGGGAGGGAGAAGATTTGGTGGGATTTTGTGGTGCCTGCTGTCACCATCTCCCGAGGGACATCCTGCATTCCATCTCTTCTCCTTCCCTCTTCCCAGGTGGAAGATGTTTATTCCCTGGTGCACCAGACCATGAGCCAGCCCCACGTCAAGGACTACGTTCCCTTCTCCTGGACCACCATGGTCCAAGTCAAGTCAGAGCATTTCAAAGCCCTCTCCCATTATTTTGCTGCCATCGCCCTCTGTGACTGCCCCGGTGAGTGTCCAGCCTGGAGGGAGCTTCCTGCTCATCCAAGTACTAATTCCACTTTATTCCTGGGTTCTGGGGAGGGATTCCCAAAAAAAAAAAGAGGTTATGGATACAACACCCGAAGTTTTTGGAATGCTCTGAGCTGTGGATCTTCTTTGTGGACTCAGCAATTCATCCTTAAGGCAGACTTTTCCATATTTCTAGTTTCCACAGGGAAAAATCCTTAAGAAGGGGAGGAAAAAGCTGCTGGAGGGATGTCACCTGCTGTCCCCTTTGGGGCTGGGTGGGGAAATAAGGGTCACCTGCCTGCTGTGAGTCACCTTGTGTTGGACCAGCTGAGGGCTTCAAAAATCCAAAATAAATCCAAAAATACCTTGGATTTAACTTCCAGCCTCATGGATGAATGTCCTGGCAATCTCAGGGTGGTGGCAGCAAGGTACACATGGCTCCCTGGAGTCACTTGGAGCCTGACTTGAAGATGTGACCCTTGATCCCCATCTGTGCCACCTCCAACACCCTGGGAGCAATTTTGGGATGGAGCAGAGGATCTGGGGGTGGGCAGCAGATGCTCCTGGTGACCTTTGGTGTCACCTGGTGGGTGGCTGAGAAGATTTTTGAGGGCTGGCTGCCAAAACCAGTGCTGTGACCGAGCAGTGGCTGCCAGACTGTCCTCACACCCTCCCCCGCTCCAGAGCCTGCCCAAAATCTTCCTTGTGCCCTGTGGGCGTTGCAGAAGCAGGATTGAGCAAGGAGATGGGAGAGAGGGGGATAATGTGGAGCTGGAAGGGCTTAAAGATCCAAACAGGAGAGGATGATGATGGAGATGGGATTCCATAGGGTACCAAGGGGCAGGTCAAACCTTCCCCCTAAAATGTCCTTAGGCACTGTGGGAAGCAGAAATCTGCAGGAGATGCCTAATTTAGGAATTTTTTTGCCTGCTGTTGGGATCTCATGTTCCTGTTCACACTTCTCCCTTGTCAGAATAACAAATCTTTTGCTTCCATAACCAGCTGGGAATAAATTCCTTACGCTGCAGTTTCATCCCTCAGGGATGCTGACATGGCAGGAGCTGGCACAGGGAGAGCCAGCCCTGGAGCTGCCAGTTCCCAACCCTCTGGATCCCTGTGCCCACCAGGCTTTGAGATCCTCTGTTTGGAGCAGCAAAACTCCCTGGAATATTCTGGGTTGTCTCTTATCCCACTCTGTGTCCGGGGAAAGAGGCTGCTGTGCAGCCCTAAGTGAGCCAAGGAGGGTTAGGAACAATTTGGGCTAGAAAAAAGGGTTTAAAGAGCAGAGTTTTAAAGTGTGGGGTTTGGAGAGCCTGGGAGAGCTGCATCCATCTCTGTGTTTCCATGGAATGACCCCCTTGGTTGAACTGTGGTCTAGGGAAAAGGCTCTATGGAGACCTTGAAGCCCTTTCCAGTGTTTCAAGGAGCTCCTGGAGAACTGGAGAGGGATTTTGGACAAGGGATGGAGTGCCAGGACACAGGGAATGGTTTCCCACTGCCAGAGGGCAGGGATAGATGGGATATTGGGAAGGAATTCTTCTCTGGGAGTGTGGTGAGGCCCTGGATTGGAATTCCCAGAGAAGCTGTGTCTACCCCATCCCTGGAATTATCCTGGACCAGCACAGCTGGAGCTTGCAGCCCAGTAGAAGTGTCCCTCCCCATGGAAAGGGGTTGGAATTTGACAGTCTTGAATGTCCCATACAACCAAAACCATTCCATGATTCCCTTATTTTGTTGTCTCATTTGTCTCCCTGTCAGTGACCTCCAGGTGGGGAAATCCCAGGGCTCTCCATTCCTAGTCCTGGTTCCGTCCTGGAGCAAAGGAAGGCAGGAAAGAGGAAAAAAAAGAAGTTGTGTTCAGGACAAATCCTGCCCTTAACTTCAGATCCTGGTGCATCCCTGACTGGGATCATCCCTGGGCCCATCCCTGATTCCTTGCAGGCTGTGGTTGGATGACAGGAAGGTGCTGCCAGCGCCACCTCAATGTGGATGTGACCTCCTTGTCCCCACTGCCACCAGGGGCTGGGTGGCCCTGACCTCTCCCTAATCCCATCCCCATCCATTTCCTTCCCACAGCTCCCTCGGATGCCGAGCTGCTGGAGCAGGAGAAGGCTTTCCTGCAATTCCATGTCACCATGCCAGAGGGGCCATCACTTCGTGTCCTGCTGCAGGATCCCGAGGAGAGGAGAAAGCTGGGTGAGCATGGATTTCTGGATCCCATCACAATTCCCACAAATGATGAGGTTTTAGGGGGATCTCTCCATGCAAAGAGGAATTTCTCAGGAAATTTCTTCTCCTGGGAAGCAGGAAAGCATCACAGTCCCCTTGAGGGTGTGAGGACCAACTCATGGTGCTTGTCCCAACCTGTCCAGCTCTGACAGGAAAAATTCCAGGTGTTCCAAGCCAGGTAACATCACCCAGCACTACAGAGAAATCCATAGGGACACGGAGATCCTGGAAGCTCCTTGGTTTGGGCTGACTTTGCTGGAAAACAAGACACAGCAGATGCTCAGGGGGTGGCTTTTTCAGCTGCAGAGAGTTCTTGGGAGACAAGAACTTCTTCCCATGCGGGATTTCAGCTCCAGGGAAAGAACAGACGCTGCTTATTCAGCTGAAGTCGTGTTTTGGCAGCCCCTCCTCAACAGGGCTGCACCAAGAGCAAACTCAGCACTCGGAATTTGGGGTGTTGCCTCCCCCAGGAGCTCTTTTCCCTTCTTGCACACGTGTGGAAGGAGGCAGGTCCCACCAGGAATGAGTTTGGCCTCAGCAAAATCCTTCAGGATGCTCAGCCAAGTTTCGCTGGAAACCTCCAAATAAACCCCAAAATCCAAGTGTTTTATGGTGACAGCACCCCAACACCCTCAGGTGTGGTTTGCATCAGCTTTTCCAGCTCTGCCTGATTTTCCTGGGGAAAACAGGTTCTGTTCAACATTCCTGGTAAAAAATAGATGTACAGACACCAAGCTCAGCTTGGCGTTGGTTTACAGGAAGGGAAAAACTCAGAGAGGTTGTGGATCTCCATCCCTGGAGGTGTCCAAGATCAGGTCACATGGGGCTTGGAGCAACCTGAGATAATGGAAGGTATCCCTCCCTATGGAAGGGGGTTGGAATGAGATGAGCTTTAAGGTCTTTTCCAACCCAAACCATTCCATGATTCTGTTGTTATAGTTATTATTGTTATTATTGTTGTTGTTGTTATTATTCCCCATAATTTCAAAATTTATAGATTTTATAAAAATTCTCAGTTGGGGGAATCTCCTCTCTGTTTTCCATCCAACCCCAAAACATTCCCTTGGTATTTAAGTTCCTCTGGCTGTGGATTCCAGGAGTCTGGAGCAGACCTCATCTCCCTGGATTCTGTTGCCACCGTGTGTCCTGAACGTGAAATGCCACAGGCACACGTGTTTCCATGAGACACACACTGAGAGAGCTTTTCTGGGAGTTTAGCCTTGGATACGGCTGCCTTGGTTGCAGTTTCCCACGGAGGAGATGCTTTGCGTTGATATCCGTGGGTCACTGGAATTTCAGCTCCTCTTTCCCGACCACTTCCATTTCCCGAGGGTGGGAACGCGCTGAAGGCAAGTGGAGAGGAGCAAAGAGCAGAGGATGGAGAGCAGGACCTTCAGGACAAGGAAAAGGCTTAGCCTAGAAAAGAGGGATGTGTTGCACCTTCCCAAGGAGGACAGGGCTGGGTTGTTCTCCGTGTTCCCATTCCCGAGGGATCCGAGGCGATGGAGAGAAGTTAATTTGCTCAGGAGATTGAGGTTAAGCGTGAGGAGGGACGTCGGGGGTGGTTTTTCAGGAACATCTGCCAGCTCTGCCGTCAGGGGAGCGAAGTAGGTCACCCTTCAAGGTCCCTTCCCAGCCCTCCATCGGGCTGGGACCGACCCCATTTAGGGCTGGGAACGTGACTGGGCTGTCCCTGAGTCACAGCAGGGTGGTGGCACCGCTCCTGAAATCCGTGGGCAGCCGAGCGGGAACGGCGCCGGAGCCGCCGCTCCGTCGGGCTCAGCTCCCTCTGCTCCCTCGCAGGCAAAGCTCACCTCAAAAAAGCCATCATGAAGCACGAGGAGGCCATGAGGATCCATGGATTGTGCAAGATCCTAAGGAAGATGGATATCCTGCAAGAGGTCCTGTCCTTTGCCCACAAACGCTCCCTGAGCAAATATTCCGAGATCGACCACGAGGAGGATTTCTTTGAGACAGGAGAGGCTCCGGACATCCATCGTGAGTAGGGGTTTTTTGGGATTGTGGGTGGGGAGGGGGTTTGTGGGTGGGAAGACTCCATGGGGAATTCTGCTGTGGAAGGGGGGTGGCCTGGATGATCTCTGAGTTCCAATCCAAACTATGCCAGGATTTTAGGTCCTGGCTCTTATGGGATCACTCTGTCCTCCTTCGGGATGACAACAGCTGCCCCAACTGCCTGAGGTCACCCCCTGTCTGTGCTTTTCTCTCCTTCCCATCAGCCAAAACGCACCAGAAACCCGAAATCAAATCCCCCAACTTCTCCCAGGTGAAGGTGACCGACCTCTTCCACAGGCTGGTACGTACAGCTCCAGGAACAGGAATATCCCAAGGGAACAGCCGTCTCCTCCTCCTCTCCTGCAGGCTCTGCTTGCCTGGATTCCTTCCTCCTGCAGCCTCTTCTCCCTCTCTCCAGCAATTTTGCAAGGAGGAGCAGCAGGAGGAGGGCTGGGATCTGTCTCTGTGACACAAATGGGTCACAAAGCTCCTCTGGTGACAGGGGAGCAAGGCATGGGAATTTTGGGTGGGCTTTTCCCAAGAGACCCTTGGGAAGAAGGGTTTTGGTGGCAGGAAGCACCAGGAAAATCCCACTGGAGCTTTATCCATGCCCTCTTTAGGTTTTTAGGGTCCTGGAGAGCAGGACTGGGATTTAGGACAGAGGTGGGATCTGTGGTGGGGTCATCCCCTGAGTACCCCAGGGAGAGCTTGTGCATCTCAGCCCCAGGGCAGGCAGGAATATCCTGCTCCTGTGAGGATGGAAAAGCAGGAAAAAGAGGGGAAAATGGGAAAGAACTGGGGAAAAATGACCCTGAACTGGTGACCTGTCCCACCACCCTGCTCCTGGACCAACCCCTGGTGGCATCCCCCACATCCAGACAGCCTCAACCCCCATCATTTCTTCTTGGATGAAGGGACTGTTTTCCCTGCAAAAGACAGGATTTCTTTCTCTGCCCCCTCCAAATCCCTGGAATTGGGTTTCTTTACAAGGCTACACAGTTCCAGGGAGCTGAAAAGGTGCTGTCCATGTTTCTGCCTCATCCCAGGGCCCCCTCTCCGTGTTCTCAGCCAAGAACAAGTGGTATCCAGCTCGGAGAGTCCACCTGATGAGAGGAGAGAATGGATTTGGATTCACCCTGCGAGGAGACTCCCCCGTCCTCATTGCCGGGGTCATCCCGGGGGGCTGCGCTGCTGTGAGTATCCCAATTTCTTGCTATTCCCATGGGAATGCCAGAAGGGAGCTGCCTGGAGGGATTCCAGGTGTTTTTAGGTCTTAAAACAGTTCAGGAGGAGACTCATCCCTGCTGGAGCTCAGGCTGGGGTTTGCAGGTGGGCGTCATGAAATGATTAATTTTTAGGAGATAGCTAAGGAGAAAATATGGAATTTTGCTCAGTTTTTAACTGCTGGAAGCCCATCCAGCTCCCTTGTCCTTTGTGTTGGGATGTGACAGTGGCTGGAACAAGATGGCATGTCCAAAAAAGAGGGGCAGCTTTGTTTTCCATCAGAAGATGCTGGAGAATCCTGGTGGGATGCCCTAAGGGTCTCTCTGCTCTGCTCCCGACCCATCCATCCAAATCCCAGCATCTCTGGAACAACCCTCTCCATAGCAGCAGGATCACATCCCTCTTTGGAAAACTCAAATCTCCCCAATGACTGAGATGTGGAATGGATATGGTCCATATCTGGAGCAGAGTTGTGTCTTCTCCTCAGCCTGGAGAACGAAAGGCTTCAGGAGGAGCTTGGAGCCCCTTCCGGTGCCTAAAAGGGTCCAGAAGGGATGGAATACCAGGATGAAGGGGAATGGCTTCCCATTGCCAGAGGGCAGGCTTAGATGGGTATTGGGAAGAAATTCTTGGATGTGAGGGTGGTAAGGCCGTGACAGAGGTTGCCCAGAGAAGCTGCGGCTGCTCCATCCCTGGAAGTGTCCAAGGAGCAACCTGGGACAGCGGGAAGCTTCCCTTGTGGGACTGGATGATCTTGAAGGTCCCTTGCAAACTATTCCAAGATTCTCTTGGACATTTCCCCTCATTCCCTGCAGGAAGCTGGGCTGAAGGAGGGGGACTACATCATCTCAGTGAATGGCAAGGACTGCAGGTGGTCCAAGCACGCCGAGGTTGTCCAGCTGCTGAAGAGCACCGGGAAGGAGGGGGTGGACATTGGAGTCATCACCCTGCAGGGCTCAGAATGTCCCAAAGCCGTAAGTCATATCCCACAGGAATTCCTTGGAGCTCTCTGTGTGCTGCCCTGGCTCCACTCCCCTTTCCACCTTTCCCAACCAGGTGGACAGGAAGGCAGCAGTGATGTCCTCGGGATCTGGGATGCTGAAGAGCAACAAGGAGAACAACAGGAAGAGCCTGATGAACAGCAAGAGCGCCAGCACGCTGCTGGTGTGGAGCAAGAAGAGCAAGAGGAGCAAGAAGAGCACCTACAGCGGTGTCCCCTTCACCGCCGTGGGGGACAACGAGGCCATGTACTGACCATGCTCCATGGTGTCCCCTGAGCTCCAGGACTGGCTGCCCGGGAATCTTCCCAAGCCTGGCTGGGCTATGAGGACTCCCAGACCCGGGAATGCGCCGCTGGTCGGATCCGCGCCGAGAGGTGAGCGAGGCACCTCCACCTCCCAGCTCCTGTGTCCAACGATCCCCTCAATCTGGGGGAAACTCGGGTTTTTGTTAATTTTGGGATTTTTTTTTTTGCTCTCAAGGGGGTCAGGGGGAGCTGTGCTAAAGCAGGGCCCGGTTTGTGTCTTCTGCTTGGCCAAAGCCAGCCCCAGCCATTAAAGCAAAAGTGTCACCTTCTGTAGCATCTCCTGAGCTTTCTCTGTGAGGTACAAGATGGAGCTGCTCTCCAAGAGCTGCTGGAGGAGCTGAACCCTTCAGCTGAATCCTTCCAGACTCCCATTTTTTGGGAGAGGGGAAAGCACAGGCATTGGTAACTTAAGGTGATCCCATCACAGGGTCCACCCCAGACAGCATCTCCCAGGTGGGGCTATCCCAACAAAGTAGGATGGTTTGGTCATTTTTAGTGCTTTTGGGGTGTTTTTTTGGGGAATGAACCCCCACCTTGTCTCAGAAAACCGAGCCCAACTGCCCAGCTGGATTCTTTGGAAGAAAAGAAAAGGACTTTAACATGCAGTTGTTGTCTGGCTTTTTTAATCAGGAGACGTGGATTGCCCTAAATATTCTGTGAGGAGATTAATAGCTAAGAGCCTTGTGGGGGGGTTTATTTTTCCTGGGAGGAGATTAAAATTCCAGGAAGATATCTCCTCCAGATTATTAAACTCCTAAATTTGTGCTACTGTTGGATCTTGCACATGTTGCTAATTCCCTAACACTGCTGTCAGCATTCCTGGGCTGGCCTGATGGATCCAGGCATCTTGGTAATTGTCCTGGAAACATTGAGAGACTGAATCCACAAAACAGATTGGCAAAATGTCCTCCATCCTGTTTCTGCCTGTTATTTTTTCTGAGGGCTGAGGAGCTGTCTGGTCTTCAATGCTTGGATGATCTTGGGAGGTAAAAAATTCCCTTGGGAGAGATGGGCTTGTATTTTTGTACTTTTAAAGGAATTTTTAGGGGTGATTTAAAGGAGCAATGGGCTCTCATGGCCACAGTATCCCCTGGGATTGTGACTTCTCCTTGTCCATTTTCCAAGCTCTTAACCCTGATTTTATTTAAGGAAAACTTCCAGGAAAAAAAGCCAGGTTGGACGGGGTTGGAGCAGCAACCTGGGGTGGTGAAAGTTGTCCCATGGCCTGGGCTGGAACAGGATGGGCTTTAAGATCCCATCCAAGCCAACCCATCCTGGGATTTTATGAGCTCAAGGAGGGGTTCTTATCTCAGTTGTTGGCCAAGAGGCCTCTCCACAGCCTAAGGCATCACCACACCGGATTCCGGATCCGCCTTCCAGCACCAGGCCATCTGTAGCAGCCAAGCTTCCCACATCATCTTCCCGGCTGCTTGGCGTGGGATCAGGAAGGAAAGGAGGGGGTGGGGTCACTGAAAAGGCCACCTTGCCCTTAAAACATCCCGGCAGCATCTTCCCACCATCCTAAAAACGTGGGATGCCACATGGACGTCTCCGAGCTGGAGAGGAATTTATTTAGGAGAAGCCGTCGCCTTCCGCCCGCATCACCCAACCCCAGCGTTGGCAAAGGGGTTGAGTTTTGTGGGATTGGGATCATTTCCCTAATTCCAGGGTTTTATGTTGGGCTTGTTTTGGGTTTCTGTTTGTTTTTTTTAATTTGTACATGGATTCTCATCTTTTATGGATTAAAAAGCACTGATTCAAATCCAGTTTGTATCACTTTTGTTGGGAATTACGGGTGCACCACCCATGACAGGAAACAAGCCCTGGCTGATCCTCCTGAAGAGTCAATTTTGGTTCATTTTTACACAAATCTGGAGCTGTTGAGGTTGGGAGAAATCCTTTGGATCCAGGATGGGCTGCTCCAAGGAAAACCAAGGTCCCAAGTATACAAATTAAATTTGGTGAGCTGTGGTCTCCATCTCCAGGGGGATGCAATGGGAGATGGTGGCTTTGTCACATGAATTCATGGAAATTATGTGGGAAGTGGAGGGTGGGGCTCAGGTTGGACCCCTTGGGGGCTTTTCCCCTGCAGAAAAAAAGGGAATTGACCAAGAAAGTAATTAGTGCTGCACACAGCAGGTTTTAAACTGCTTTTTTGGTTCCATAAAGGGTTTCTGATCCCTTTTTTGGGAAGAGTTCATCAATTGGAATTTAGGCTGGAAAGCAGCAAATCCTTGGCATGGGACCCCCTATTTTCCCTTGGGACCTGGACACCACCTCCCCACCATCCTGGGAGGATGACCAAACCCATGGATTTGGGGCTGGATTATGGGAACACATATCCCACAGGATAAAGGTGGGTTTAAAGCCCCTGAAGTGGGAAGAAAACAAGGCCAGGACTTTCAAAATTTGAACGTGGTGGGAGCTTTTTTTGTCCTGTCTACCAAGGCAGGGTTAAAACAGCATCCAGCTTTTTTTGGGGGGACATAATTTTGGAATTGAAGGAGTTTCCCCTTCCATCAGCCCTCCTGTGCCAGGTTTTGGAAGCCACCCACAGTGCAGTCGTTCTGCTGCAGAAGATCCTTTTCCCACCCACGTTCAGTGGATGTGGGAAACTCGTGACTCCGGAGCTGGGATCGCCTCCCCCCTCTGGTGACGTGTGCTCAGATGGGATCTGTGCTCCATCAGCAAGAGCCTGCTGCTCCTTCCCTCTTTCCTGAAATCCATGGGGCTGGATCTTTCCATGCCTGTCTTCTCCAGCTTGACCAGGAAGCAGAGAGGTCCTGTAGGGTAAAACGTGGTCAAAACTGCAAAAAATAGGGCAAAAATAACTTTACACTTACGAAGAAATTGAGGTGTCTCTGTGCATGCAGAGAGGAGCTCCAAGGGAGTCAGCAAACAAGGAATGTTTGGATATCCTGGACTGGGACCAGTTCATGCAGCTCTTAGGACCAGAGAGGAGATAGAAAGAGGATTTGGGGAATTTTTAAATCACTGATGATTTCCAGGGCCTTTGAGTCAGAAAACAGACTGGAAATCCCATCCTGAAAAATCCCATCATGGAAAACCACAGGGATTCACCCAAATTTCCTGATTTTCCTCCTCTTGGAGCTTCACCCCTCATAATAAAAATCTCCCAGCCCATGGATCAGCCCTTCCAGCCTGGTGGGAAGGGGATTTGATTCCCTCTTTCGTTAATGACACAACACAAGAGGAGAAGGTCCCTGTGCTGTCCTTGTCCCTTCACATCCCACTGGCACCGTGACCCACAGCGGCTCCTCTGGAGCTGTCACTGGCTCTAAATCCATGCTTCTGCCTTTCCCTGGGGATATCAGAGGGAAAAGAGCAAAAGAGGATTGATGTGGGTTGGTGGTGGGACACTGGAGCCAGGCCAGGTGCTCTCACTGCTAATATAAATCTCATAAATTTGGGAATTTTTAGAAGGATCAGGGGGTGGAGCTGCCTCCAACCATTCCTGGACCAGGAGCAGTTGGGATGGGGCAGAGCAGGATTTCTCCTGCTCCAGGATTTCTCTGTGGGATCCCTGGTCTGGCACCCGCTCCACCCCATGGGAAGGGACATCCACAGCCCCACCCCTGCCTTCCCAAGCATCCGTATGGAATTCCAGCCTCCTCTCCAGCCTGAGCCCGCTGGAGGGCAGCAGCACCCTGTGCAATGCACCCACTGCCCACAGCCCCCCAAGATCTGCCCAGCCGGGCACCCCCCGCCCACGCTGGCACCCAAGGCTGGGCACCGGTGTTCCTGGGGTGCTCTGGAGTCCAGTGCATCCCAAAAAAAGTGGCATAAACAGCGGTTTTAGTTCCTATATCCTGAAAAATCCTGCTGGGAAAAGCTTGCAAGGATTGAAACCGAGCATTTGTAGTGCAGCTACACCCTGAGCTTGCAGCAAACCCCGTCCCATGAAGGGCTGGAATTTTTCTGGAAGCAGTGGGAGCACCACCCTGCTCCTAAAAGCTGGAGCATTCATCCCTCATCCCCCTGAGAGGGAGTTGCTCCCCTGGGTGGATCCTAAAAGCTTTGCCAAGGCGCTCTCTGAGATTTCCAAGGTCAGCTCTTGGTCCGAGGTCCCCTCTTGGCCCTGTCCCCCCAGCACCTTGGAGGTACCAAATCCCTTCTGGGTCACCTCAGGTGGCAGAAAACCCAGAGAAGTTCGTCAGGCCACCAAGAGGAACTTCACCAGGGGGGTGTGAAGCCACCAGAGCCACCAGGGCTGGGGCACTGGGAGCTGCAGGGGTGACACCAGCAGGTTCAGGAGTGGCGGTGGCACCTGGTGGAGCTGCACTAGAGGGCAGAGCTGGGACACGCTGGATCCCGTTCTCCACATCCCTTCGTCACCCTGAGCCACCGCAGTCCCGAATTGTCACATGTGGGACACGGGTGTAGCTCCACGTCCTCTGGCCACCCTTGGGTGTCACATGGGTGGGGGTTCAGGTGCACCCAAAGGTGCTCAACTCCAGAAAGTGGGATTGGGATGAGAGAGGGACAGCAGGGACCTGCCTGTCCCCAAGGCCCCTCATCCTTATCTGCTTCCTAGGGGAACAAAAGCTGGGATGGGGATAACCCCTTTTCCCATCCCATGTGTGATCCATGGGGAGTGCTTGACCAGCTTCTCATGCATGGAAAATTGGGGATAATCTGGGAACAACATCCCATCCCATCCCAATCCCATCCCATCCCATCCCCAATCATTCCCATGGGTAGGAACAAGTGTCTCCCATATGGAATCAAATTAGGCCTGGCTCAGGTAGAGCTGGCCTGGCAGCAAGACAGGGATGGAGAAGGGAACCTCCTTGGATCCTTGTTTTCTGTAGAATATTGGTGATTTTGAAGGGTGTGAGCTCTCTAGTCCAAAAGAGGAGGGAGGACGGTCATGGAATGGGGAAATGGGGGATTGTGGTGGGAAGGAGGGAATTTTAGGGACCTGGAAGTCAGTGGAGACCCCATCATGGCTCAATGGTGTCATCTCTCTCTGCAGGGCCAGATCCCAGAATCATAGAATGGTTTGGGTAGGGATCCATCCCATTCCAACCCCTTCCATGGACAGGGACACCTTGCCCTGTTCCACAGCTTCATCCAACCTGGCCTTGAACACTTCCAGAGATGGGGATTCCACAATTTCTCTGGGCAACCTGTGTGGCTGGGCCAGGCAGGGATTTGCCTTTGGATCCTGCTCAACTCCTGGAAACCAGGGAAAACCAAACCCTGCAGCAGCTGGAAAAGCTTCATCTCAACACCCAGCACCGCTTTGGGATGAAATTCCCTGCCTCTCCTCTGCCTTTTCTCCAGCTCCTGACATGCCTTTAGACTCTCCCAGCAACCTCATCCTATTTTTTTCCCATCTCAGGAGCATTCCTCTTTTTCCCTGCAGTCACCCTTTCGCCAGGGTCCGGCCTATAATGGGAAGGACAGAACGGAGGCGTTCGGAAATGGCTCCTGAATCTTTAATAAAGCAAACATTGCCTGGGCCATAAACATGGGATGACAGCTCCAGAGGCTCCCAGGATTCCTTACTTAACTCTGCCATAATGGCTTTAATGGCCCGGCAGGGAGCTGAGGTGAAAATCCTATTAAAAAATGGATTCCCGAATTTAATTGAGGCTCCATCTGTGGGGGAAGATGGAGGAGAGGTCACTCCACAAGAGAGCTTGGAAAAGAAAAACAAACTCCTGCAGCAATTCCCAGCCCAGCAGGTGGTGGCCCTGGGAATGCGAAACATTCAGTGGTGCCTCTGTGGGATTGTGCCTTGCCTGAGAGGGGACATCCCAGTTTGGGATGAGGAATGAGGATCCACAAAGCCCAGTGGGAAGTGCTGGAAGTGCCTCCATCCATACTGGGAAGCACTGGCATGACAGGAGGAATGAGGGACTGTCATCCCACCTGTCCTACCTGCACGTGGCCTTCCAGAGACCCTTCAATGTCCAGCTATTCCAGTTGGATTCCTGGTCCCATCCTCATCAGCATCACCAATCCATTTTCTCCAACTCCATGAATATCCATTCATCCATCAGTCCATTAATTCACCTCTATCAGTTATCTATCCACCAATCCAGCTTCCTGTTTATCCATATATCCATTCATCTGCCTGCCCATCCATCCATCCATCCATCCATCCATCCATCCATCCATCCATCCATCCATCCATCCATCCATCCATCCATCCATCCATCCATCCATCCATCCATCTCTCTTCCCCTCAATCCATCCATCCATAGATCCACCCCACCTCCATCCTTCCACTGATCCATCCATTTCTCCATCTATCCCAAGCTTTTCCCCACTCAGGGAAGATTACCACACTGAGACCTTTGCAGGGCACCAGGGAATGAGCACAACATTCCAGCTTGGAGACATCCCAGTGTCCTGGATCATCATGATCCATGGTTTAACACTTGGTGGGGTTATTTTTCCTAAAAAAATTGTTGGAAGTTGGATGGATAAAGGGACAAACAGGCAAAAAGCAGATGGATGGACAGGAGGAATGAAAGCGGAAATATTTGGGATCAGCCACTAATTAGTGAAGAAGAGGAGTTGGGAAAGGAGGAATTCACTCCTTCCTCCCCCCATCCCTCTCCTGGCGAGCCCCACCCTGAGTCAGCAGCTCTGCCGAGGTCACGCCACCCGCGCTATTAATTGGATTAATAAAGATGTTCGTCATGGAGGTAATTAGCTGCTAATTGGGGATGACAAGGTTGTCAGGCTTTGTCCCTCCAAGGGACAATTTCCCGTTCCAGGCCCTCCCCTTTCCCAACACGCTCCGAGTCAATGGCATTAATTAAAAATCACGGAGTCCATAACCTCGTGCTGCCGAGCCCTGGGGAAATTCCCACCTCTGGAGCCCGGGGGACAGGTCAGGGTGGTGGCATTGTCACCTCCAGCCACCAGCTCAGCTGACTATCCCAAATTTTGAAGGAAAACTAAACTGCAACCCCCATTACACGCAGTTATCCTTTTCTTCCAGACAAGGAAAAGCTCTTTGGAAAATGTTTTGTTAAAAGAAAATTCCCTGAGGAAAGATCTCAGCCTGATGATATCTCAGGGATGAGACATTCCCCTTCTCCCCAGACTTTCCCTGCCCTTTCCCTGGAGTGAATCCCTGTCAGTCACCAGCTGTGGGTCATCTCTGCCTCTCCCAGGAGTCCTTTTTTAGTGGGAATGTCTGACAAAAACATCCAAAACAATTCCAAGCCTGTTGCCTCATACAGCCAGAATGCCCCGGGACAATCCTGCACAGCTGGATGCGGCACAGCTGGATGCTGAGTGAGGCATGGATTCTGCACAGGGATGAGGAGCCTGGCACAGCTGGGTACAGCTCTGGCACAGCTGGATATGGCTCTGGCACAGCTGGATGCTGAGCTCTGCACATCTGGATGATGGGAGGAGCTGTGGAGTTGTGCATGGGCTGGTGCTGAGTCTCGTGTGGGATTAAGGAGCCTGGCACAGCTGGAAAGTGAATCCAGAACATCTGGATGCTGAGCTCCACATGGAAATCCAGAGCCTACCACAGCTGGATACCGAATCCAGCCCAGCACATCTGGATGCTGCCCAGCCCTGCAGGAAATCAGGTGCAGCCTCAACACCTCTGCAGCCTGGAAGTGCTGAATTTTCAGGATCAAATAATAAATCCAGGCTTAACTGGGAGAACGGAGATATTCCAATGGTGTGGGATATGAGGAAAACCAGGGAGTCACCACCTGGCAAAGCTCAGAAATTACCAGCTTGTGGGACTGGGAGACCTGGGAATTCAGTGCCTCTTCCCACAGTGGGAACTGTTTGGGATGGGAGATGACTCAAAACTTGGAGAAAATAGGGAGGGTTTTGTGGCATGCAAGGATTTGGGTGGGTTTTCCTCAGATTCAGATCAGCCCTGCCAGAAAATTTGGCTTTTCCCATGCCTGTTTGGCTTGGATCTCCTAAACCCCTTGGATTTGCTCCATAGGGATGGGAAACTGAGGCACATGGGGGCAGTTTTGCTGCTGCCCCTTATCTTTCATCTTCCCTAATCACCAGGCTGAGGGATGGGAGTTGTTCCCTCAGCTTTTCATGGGATACAATCCCATCATTTAATCCTTGCTGAGCCCAAATCTGCCTCCCTGCCCTGGCTCTGTGTGCTGGAAAACACGGATATATTAAAGTGGATATTAAATTGCTGGAACAGCCATTAAAAATTGCCATCCACATGGAATGCTGCTCGGATAATGATCCTACAGAGACTTGGATTTCTTAAATACCCATTTTGGGATGTGTTGATTTTATCCTTTTTTTTTAAAATTTTTTTTTAATCTTTCCTTTAAATCAGACTGAGGCAAACACGAATATTCCTGTGCTTTTGGTATCCCAAAATAGTCTTTTCCCTTCCCTATCCACAGGAAAATGCTGCAGGTGTTGTGTCATCCTGATGTGTTTTCCAGCAAAACTCAGCAGAAAATAATGGGAAAAGAAACTGGGAAAGTGGGAAACTCATCCAGCTGGATTTCTATCCCGATATCAGGACAGGTAGAGCAGATGATGGAAAGAAGGGTTTTGATCCCTGAACCTGCTTGTTCCGAGAGGTTTGGGCTCTGTTTTCCATGTTTTTCTTCACAGAAAGGAAGGAAAAGGCTGAAAACGTGGTTGGAGAAAAGAGGTGAGGCTCAGGAAGGCTTCCAGGCTCATTCCCAAAGGATGAAAGGTGAAAAGGAAAATAGGGAAGAAACAGCAGCATTGTTTCCCAAATTCCTCTGGGAACACCTGCAGTGGGTGGGGAGGCCAGAGGAATGTCACAAGGTCTGGAATGTTCCTGTTCCCTGTTTTTTTAAAGCCAAGGGCAGCTTTGGGAAAGCTCTGGAATGAGAAGGGCAGGAAGCTCCAAGGAAAATCACGACCAGAGCGATAAATCTTTGGAGTAGGGCTGATGACATAATAATGGTGCTATGATGTCATCCCAATCTTCTCATTGATTTTTCCTTCCTTTTTTCCCACATTCCCTCTCACTGAACAGGCTTTTTCCATCCATTACCCCGCCCAAGCCCACACGGACTCTGCTCCTGTGGCTCATTAGATCCAGAGGTATCGATTGATCCCAACACTGGGAGAGGGTGGAAAAGAGGGATCTCTGTGTGGATGCAGGATCCTGGGAGTCCCCTCTCCAGGGAGACCCTTCCTGAGGCACCAGGATGCTTCTGGGAGTTGGGAAGACCAGCTGGGCTCTTCAGCCTCATCCAGAGGGAACCGGTGGGTCTTGGCTCAAATCTGGGCTGGAATTTTGTGCAATTCCTGTTCCATGAGTTCAGGATGGCTTTGGGGAGGATCTTTAAAGGTCATCCAGTCCAATTCCTTGAAATAATCAGGGATACCTTCACTAGATCTGGCTGTTCAGAGCCTCATCCCACCCTTTCCACATTTTCCATTGTAAGGAAAGAATTTTCCTTTTTCCCCCTCCAAATCCAGGTCAGCATCCACATTGCACCGACCTCCAGAGCTGCTCTCCCATGCCATGAGGAATCCGGGCTGGAGCTCCAGCACCTTCCCCCTCACCTTGCAAGGATTTTCCCTGTCCCAGCATTCCGGCTCCAGCAGGAAAAGTACCGGGCGAGCCGGCTCCTCCGGAGCAGACAGAATTCCGTCGGAAATGCAAGGACAAGCATTAATCCCGAGGCTCCGGCTCTGCCAAGGAGCAGGGAGCAGCTTCCCAGCAGGATCCCTTCTCCAGCCCCTCTGTCCTTCTCCACCACCTCTTTTCCACCCTCAGGGATGGAGGGAAAAGCAGGAACCCCCCCTCTTATCCGGTTTTCCAAGGAAGCAAAACCCATCCCAAAACAGAGGTGTTGCCCTGAAGAGTTTCACGTCCAAAATCTGTGAATAAATACATGGATGTGAAGATGATTCCTGGCAGGTTTGGAAGCACCGAAACCACGTCAAGCCTTTGGGGAGCTCGAATCCCACCAGGATGTCCCAATTTCCTGGGAACAGCTCCTCCTTTCCTTGCACCATCCCCATTCCCGGGCCTTTCTGAGCCTTGAGGAAAGGACAAGGATGCCAAGCTCAGCTGGGAAAGGGAAAAATGGGGAGCAAGGAGCAGCTGATGGATCGGCTGAGCTGCTGCCAGCAATTTCCTGCTGGGAAAATCCATCCATCAGCCTGGCACGAGGAGAGGAGCCACCGGCAGCTGGAGCCACCAGCTGTGGAGCACATCTGGCAGCGGGGCAGGGGGGACATCCCTGTCCAAGAAAACCCCTGCCATTATCCTGATTTCCAGGAAAAAGCACCTGTTTGGGGCATGGAGCTGCAGTGAAGGATTGCAGCTGGAGCAAGGATCCCACCTCGGGATGGGAATTGGGGTGACAGTGGGATGAGATGGGATTTTTCACCCCGGATGCAATCCAGGGATGAGGAGGGACAGGGATGTCACACTCTGGGATCCACTGGTGGCTCAAGCAATCCTGGATTACCTGCAGGGTTTGGGAATGTGTTCCCAATGCCGCACCCAGGGCTGAGTGAGGCCTTTTGAGCCTTGTCTGTCCCTGTGGATCATGGGAATATTGCTGGGGACATGGGAACTCCACCCTGGGGCATCTCTTCATCCTGGCAGTGGTTTTCCAGCCCTTTTTTTCCCCTGAAGCTCACCACATCCCACTGAAGAATCCCAGAGAGCTCTGGGATCCTCTTCTCACCCCTTCTTTGTTGTTCTTTGCTTTTCCCTCACTTCCTGACGCTGCAGTGGGATCCCGTTTCCACATCTCCCTGGATAACCTCCAAGGGACAAATTCAGAGCTGGATGGGCTTGGAATGAGCACTTTGGAATTCCCACCCAGGCGGAATTTGAGGAAAACCCCTCCAATTCCCTGCGTGTGCTCAGTCCACGGATGAGCTTTTCCTGCAGAGCGTGGCTGGATCTGACTCCGAGCACACACAAATTCCCTGGAAAAGTGCTGTGTATGCAAATCCATGTGCAGATGGTCCCTGCAGCTGGCTGGTGCCTCATGGAGCGTTTTTAGGGATGCATGGATGCCCCACGGAGGGATGCAGGGGGTTGTGGGATGTGCTCCTTTAAGAGGGAGCCGGGATTTTGTGGAGTTTGCACTTTGGAGCGTGGAATGTTACGGCTGCAGCGGGAATTGCTCCCTGATATTGAACAGGTAAATAAAGCTTGGGAAAAAGCCTCTGGAAATGGGCTGTGGATGAGGCGGAATTCCCGGGAGTGTCCTCAACCCCCACTCCCAGCCCCACAGCGGGAGCCCTGAGCAGCTCCCGGTCCCCTTAACCCTTTCCTCATCCTTTGGAATCCTGGAATATAAAATTCCTGTGCAAGACTCAGATCAGGAGGGGCAGCGCCTGTGAGGTCCAGCTCAAAAAAGTGGGGATGGTCAGGAATAATCCTGGGGATCTGCACACTCCCAAAATTCCCTGTTTGCCCGTGGAGCTGCTTTGTTTTGGGAGCCGCTTTGGAGGGAGAAAATCCAGGATTTTGGAGACTGGGATGGGGTGGGAAGAGAGAGGTCTGTGTCCTGCAGCAAATCCCAGAAATCTGAAATCCTTCCTGCAGTTTGGGCATAAGGTAGGGATGAATCCCATAATTCCAGAGCCTCCAGCAGCAGGAGAAGGTCTCCTTCCAGTCTGAGAAATTAATCCCACAATCCTGCCCTCTTCCCAAATCATTCCCTCTCATCTCATCCCACATCTGATCCCTTCCTATGTAATATTTCCCCTGTGCCCATCCCTGAAGGTCTCACTGGTGATAACCAAAAAGGATTTTTGTGGACTGAGCAGATTTTAATGGATTTCACCCAGAAAAGTCTGGATGATGCTCCCCAACATCTCCATATGAGCACCACTGCTCCTGTTCTCACAATCCCAAAAATCCACAGCTGGAGAAATCCCAACCACATTCCCCAGTCCTGTGTTTATGGAGTGGCAATGAGCTCATGATCCCACATTTTCCCCACGATCCTCCCTGGATGTTAAATGTTCCAAAGGCACTGGAAGGGAATCACAGCCAATATTTTGTTGGGATTTTCACCTCCCCTTGGGAATCCATTTGTGGGATTTTTGCTGGACTGTCCCCACACACCTGGTGGCCCTCATTTGTAGAATTTGAGTGGATTCATGGTGGATTTTCTTCAGGAATATCCAATGAAAAGATGAAAAAAATTTTTAATGGAAAAAAAAAGGAAAAGAAACATAAAAATAAAAGTGAAAACCCTCCAGAACTTGAATAAGAAGGAGCTGGGAATTGTAATTTGCTATTTAAACAAAATTCCCAGAAAAAGTGGTGTTTGGATGGATTTTAAAAGCCCAAATTTTGCAGATATTCCAATGATATTATGATCCCATCATATTATTTCTGTGTCTTTAAAAAAAACCACCTGGTTTCCTCTGATGACTTGAAAAGAAGTGTTTTCATTTAGGAAAAATTTGGGAATTGAGGTCTTTTCATTTTCTCATGGAAAACACAGAGAATTTCAGGAAAATAAAAATGAATGAGAGTAAATCTCACCTGAGGTAAATCCACAGATTTTTGTGCCCTTGTTAATGGATTTTTAACCAATTCATGAGTGAATATGGGGCTGGCCTGATCCAGCCCGGAATTTGCTGGGATTAAAATCCACAGTGACATTTCCTCAGGGCAGGAGGAATTTTTTTTGTGGATCCACTCTGGTTTTTTCCATCCTAAACCCAAGGGAAGCAACGTCCAGAGGAAAGTTTTCCCTCTGCTAATGTGATCCTGCTGCCAACTCACACCTGGAATTCCAACCAGCTCAGCAGAACAGACACAAAATCCCTGGAGTCGATGGTGGTGGATTGGGATTGGAGACCCTTTGCGGGGTGATGCCTCCACTTGTTCCCAAAAATGAAAGAGATCCATCCCAGGAACATCCTCATGAGTGATGGAAAAGCAAGCCATGAGTTCATGGAAAACCTCAGGAAAGGTGGGGATCCTTGGGATTGGAGCAATAGGCATCTTCTCCTGGGATGGAAAGGCCAGGTTTCCAGTGGATTCTCCATTTGGAGAATTCGCTGCTGTTTTCCATCTCTCCATCACCCCAATTCCTGACCTGATTCCTGCTGATCTTCAGGAGAATCAAAATATCTGGATTTGGAAGGGATCCATAAGGATCATTGAGTCGAACTCCTGGCCCTGTAGAGGACAACTCCAATAATTCCACCATGAGGATATTTTCCACACTTTTCCTGAACTTTGGAAGCCTTGGAGCTGTGACCATCCCAGCTGGGGATCCTGTTCCGAGGAGGGGATGACTACACAGATTTATCCTCCAGGATTGCAGCATCATTCCAAAGTGCCTGGCCTGGCTCTAACCTGGCAGGACATGATGCATTTCCACAATTTCCCAGCTTTTCCAAAGTCCCTGGAAGCAGGGCTGTGTCTATTTTTGATCATTCAATGATAGCTGGAGACTTCCCACACTGATCCCCTCAGGTGTGGCATGGACACATCCCAAAAAATCTGATGGTGACAAAATTCCTCCAACACCACCATATCCCATGGGAAGCTCCTGGCCTCAGTCCTTCCCTAAATCCTCTCCCAGCTGCTCCAGCCCCTCATTTGCAGGCCAGGATTACACAGGAATTTTCATCCCAGTATTTCTCAGCAGCTCTGCAGGGAATTCTCCTCCCCAGCCACCACTTCTCCCTTTCCCTGCCCTCCATTCCAGAGGTTTTGGCACAGCAAAGCCAAAGGAACCTGAGCAGCTCCTGAGGACACCACAAAACCTGGATCTGTTTTGTCCAGGAGATGAATCCCAAAATATTTCCTGTCTGGATGTTTCAACCCTTTTCTGAAACCACCAGACTCTGGGATGTGAAGTGTCAAGGGTAAAGAACCACAGGAGAGGGACCTGGGTTTTCCAGCTCCCAACAAGGAGACCAATTTGGGGAATGGCCGATTCCAAGGTTCCCCTTCTGTCTCCCTCCTGAAGATCCCATCTGGGAGACAGCTTGGATCAGGGATTCTGCCCAGAATTCCTGCTTTAGGGATGTAGGAAAGGGTGTCCTGAATGTCTCAATCCCAAGGTGCTGCTTCTCAGCAGGACGAATGTCCCCAGGACACTTTTAGAGGTGACACTTTCCCAGTGCCACCTATCCCAAATTCCCTCCTATACAAACTCAGGGATGAATCCAACCAAAATTCCTTGCAAAATTCTCTCTTCCCCTCTTCCCTCCACTCCACCCATCCCACCCTGGTCTCACCACGCTGTGTGTGACATCCTGGTGTCCCCAGCCCTGTGTGGCCTCTGCGGGAGCGCTGTCCTTGAGACATCCCTCAGATCCTGCTGAGGAGCCAATTCCAGAGCTGCTGACTTGGCTGCGGGGAGGAATTTTGGGAGCAGCTTCCCCACCTGGGCCCTGGAGCTGAAATCCAACACCAGGCTGACCCTTGGGATGATGCTGAATGTCCTGTCTCTGCCAGGATGCTGCTCCCAAATCCCGTGGTGGGATCAGGCCAAGCTTTCAAACATTCCCACTCCCTTTTCAGACCCGCTTGGACCCAGGAAAAGCAGGAAGACCCTTCCCTGGACAAAATTCCTTGGATTTTGATGCAGTTTTACACTGCCCTCAGTGCCTCTGCCAAGAGCATCACTGGCTCCTTGTCCAAGCCTTGGAATGACAAGATCCATAGGGTCCTATTTTTCCTGGATTTTGGCCAAGATGAATCCAGTGTTTCATGCCAGGGCTGAGAACGCTGCTGTCATCCCATGGAACACATTCCTGAATTCCTGAACACCCTGCCTCTTATCCAGGAGCAGCATCCTGGGAATGCTGTGCAGGGAGGGAGGAGGCCCTGCCACGCCAAGTGGGATGTTGGAATGTTTTATCCAGGATTAAAGCTCCCATAGAGTGGGAAGAGAAAGAGATGAGAAATCATAACTGGAGCATTTGGCAAGACAAAAAGGGAAAAAAATCAAAAGTGGGAAGAGAAAGATTCCACCCTTAAGAGATGGGGAATTCCTGGGAACCCAGGCACGCTCCCTCTCCCAGTGCCTATCCCAGGCAGGTAAAGCTGGATCTAGCACCCACATTCATCTCTCCATCCATCTCCGACTTCCCAGGAGGAAAAATTCCCTGGAAAAGTGCTGAAAAACTCTCAAACCCACAATGGAGACCAGAGTCATTCCAATGGGAATGAGACCAGTGGGATCAGAGTCATTCCATGATTTTCCTTGTTCCTCCTGCTCTCCATGTCCACCTCTTTTCTCTTGTCAGTCACTGTGTTCCCAATGGGAGCTGGTGCTGTAGGGATATCCTGGGAATTCTCTGGCACACCATGAACCTGCTTTTTTCTTAATTGACCCCTAATTTATGGAACAGGGATAATAATTATATTTCCTTCTCCTTCATGGAGACATTTCCTGCCCATGCTGCTGGATTTTCCTCTCTGAGGAGGAAAACTTTGAAGTGGAGACAGATCAGGTCCCATCCCACCATCCTGCTCCACATCTGCAAGAAGATTTCTTCTTTTATGGAAAAAATTAAATTCCCATGGGAACCTTTGGAGGGAAACCTGCAGGAACCATTTCCGGCTCTTTCCAGAGGTTTGGAAAACTTCCTCAAAGGCAGGGATTTGCCAGAGGAGCTTCATTTTGGTCAGTGAGTGGATTTGAATGGCGAAGTCATGGAATCAGGGGATGGTTTGGGGTGGAAGAGACCTTCAAGATCATGGAATTCCACCCCTTTCTAGGGACAGGGACACTTCCATTATCCCAGGTTGCTCCAACCCTCCTCCAACCTGGATTTCAACACTTCCAGGATTGGGGCAGCCACAGCTTCTCTGGGCAACCTGGTCCAGTGTTTCACCACCCTCTGAGTAAGGAATTTCTTCCTATTTTGAAGGTTTTTCCAAAAAAAATTGGAAAACCAGACCCACCAGAACACCTCCAAGCCACAGGACAGGACGGTTTTCCACTGATTTGTTTGGAAACAGGATAAATCAGTTGCCTTAACCCATGGCTGGATCAGGACAAGCAGGGAAAAAACAGAAAAAATGAATCCCCAGGAGCTGCCTCGATAATTTCACCCCTTAAACAGCCACAAAAAAGGGCCCCCACCTTCCAGGCTCCTTCCCCACTTCCCTGCATGGAAATAATTCCTTTTCACTTCTAAAGGGTCAAAGTTTAGTCCCTCCAAAACTAAAAAAAATCAAAATAATTCCAGGTGGGGGAAAAAAAAAAAATCCTCGCTGTGCTTTGCTGGCAGAAAACAGCGAGGGGTGAGGGGTGAGGGAAAAAAATCAATTTGAGCTTGGGTCAGCGGCGTGTGCCAGAGAGACCTTTGGAGCAATGGAGATTAATTTAGTGGGAGAGGGAAGGCAGAGTGGAAAAACAAGGAAGGGGGAGAGGAGAGAGCCCAGCCCCGCTCCAGGGGAGCCAGGGCCAGGTTTGGGATGTGCTGGCTGTTTTTAGGAGGATCCCAGTGCTAATTAATCACTGCTTCGTTAGGACGCAGATGCAAAAGTGCCACGTCAGGTGCTGCACTAAAGGAAAAATCCTTGGGGCTGCTGTGTCCCAAAGCCACCTTTCCCAGGAAAAACGGCCTGGATTTGATCCTTCCTCTTTGTCCCTGCTGGGAACTCTGTCCCAAACTCTTTTGGGGGATTTTTTAATCCCCAGGTGAGGGTCCAGCAGCAGCAAGGACCTCACCTGGAGCAGATCTGGGATCCCTGTGGATAAGCAGAAGTCTGGACAGCGCCAGAGCCACTGGAAGCTCCTTAATGTCAGGAGGGATGGATCCATCCTTCATCTCCACCTGTCAAAAGCATCATCCCTGGATTAGGCGTTGCTATAATTGGAGAGGGATAATAACCCCTAATCCAATGTCTGTCCCAGCCTTGGAGCATCCCGGTGGGAGATGAGCTCCCGAAAATCTGTCCTGCTCACCTCGGCCATCCCAGCCGTGCCTTCGGTGACGTGGGCATGGCCCCGAGCTGCTTAAGGGCTTATGGGGCCCAGTTGGCTCCTTAGAGGCACCTTCCAGGGCTTGGGATGGGAAATAGGAATGTTTGGAGGGAAAGGGGTGGGGGGGAACTGAGGTGGAGCAAGGAAAAGGCAAAATTCATTTATCCCAAAAAGTCACCCCACACTGGGATGCAGGAGGCCTGGCTTGTGCCAGCTGGGATTGAGTCATTCATGGACTGATTGATTTAATCCCTAATAACCCCTGGAAATTATTCCAGGGTGAATTCTGACCAGATTGACCCAGGCAGTATTGACAAGGATGAGAATTGCTCTGGACAGCTTCCTGGAAGGACTGGGATGATGGAGGGAAAGAGGAGAAGGATCAAGCCTAGCTTTTCCTAAAGATGACCCAAAACATCCAGGAATGCAAGGAACAATCCCAGGTAGGAAAGAGGAACCAAAGGGGGACTCACAGCATCTTCCCACTACTTGGAATGTGCTCCAAGACTGATCCCATGAGGGGGATGAAGGAGCAGCCTGGTCCCCAGGATGGATTGGCAGAGATTTGGGAAGAGTTTGTCTTCCTCTCCAACGAGAGAAGTTTGGCTGGTTCTGAGAGCATTCCAATGTGTGCCCCGCCTTCTGCCATCCGTGGGGAATTTCCCACATGGACGTGACAGCCTGGAAGGAAAACCAGAGCAGCTGAAAGATCCCATTTTAATGGGGCCAGTTAAACCAGCAAGGGGAAGAGTCTTGGAATCATGGAATAGTCCAGCTTGGAAAGGACTTCCAGCCCATCTCATGCCACATCTTTCCATGGGCAGGGGCACTTCCCACTATCCCAGATTGCTCCAAGCATGGATGAAAAGAGAAGAAAACCCTCAGCAAGGAGAAATTTCTGTCTCTACCCCCTCATGCCTCACAGCGCAGGAGAAAGATAAGCCCAGTTTAGTGTTGTAGGATGACTTCAAGCTTTGCTGCTCCAGCCTAGGCCCAAAGCTGGGCCTGACTCCTCCAGGCTCCCGGGAACAGTGGGATCTCACCCAGCTGGAGAGGGAAATATTGCCAACAAAGCTCCTGTCCAGCAGGATTAATGACTCCTGGAATGACCCCAGGCTTTCCTTGTCCTCACTCCGCCAATCCCGCAGCAGAAATGAGCAAAGACTTTTTTAGTGGTGTTTAAAAGGCTTTTAGGGGAAAAAAAAACCCACCTCCCAAAACACCCAGCAACTCCCCCAAAACCTTTTAATTGAGTCTGCAAAGGATTTAAATGCTTGAGTGGTCGGGAATTGCTTAGAAATTACCTCAGGAGCCACAGGGACTTCCCAGCATGGGCTCGGCGTCATCGAGCGGTTCTGCCTCGTGACATTCCCGAGGTTTGTTCCTTGTCATTGGAGGATGCTCATCCTCCAGGAGACCGGGATCCAGCCCCAAAAGGTGCCAAGCCAAGAGCTGACCAATCAGGGTAGCTGGGAATGCAGGCAGAGTGGCCGTGCCTCAGTTTCCCCCATGTCTAAAGTGGATTAAATTGGGAATGAGACAGATGGGAGAGGGAGCTCAGCTTAAATATTGATATTTTAAGCCAAAGCAAAGCCCTGTCTTAAATCTGTTTTGCTCACATACATGCACATATACCCATATCCATATCTATCAATTTATCTATATCTGTTTGAATTTCCTCCTCAGATTTCAGCTCAGTATGAAAGCAGCCAAGGAAGAGCTCTGTCTGCTCCCAAGGACTTTGTTCCCTGCTTCCTTTAGGAAGAACACCAAGATCCATAAAATCCAAAGGGGAAAATCACCTTGAAGAAGGAAAAAAAAAATAGAAAAAGAAAGAAAAAGAAAAAGACCTGACTCAATTTGACTTTCATAAGACACCAGTTAATTTTTTTTCCCCAAGATTTCCCACAAAATGGCCTAAAATTGTTTAAATTTAGATCCAGGGAATTATTTTATAAGGATGGGGAAAAGGCTTTTTGATACCATGACTGAGTAATGAGGAACTTTTCAGCTTCCCAAACACCTTAGAATGATACTTTTGTTTTTTTTTTACTTTTGAATTTTTCCCTCTTTTTCTTGTCTTGACAAATGTTCCACCTATGATTTAAAGAAAAATTATGAGGTGTTCTCAAGTGTGGCAAAGCCCAAGGTAGATGTTTGGTTTAAAATAAAAAAGTTGAACTGGGTTTTGGAGTCTTTTTTGTGTGATCTGAGACACAGAAGAGAAATACAAAATCAATCTCATCATGATGCCATTCCTAGTGTTCCCTGTTCACCCTCCCAGCAATCAGGGAATCCTTGGGATCAAAAAGATCAGGACAGACCAAGAAAAGGCCTTGAACTACAGAGAATCCCTTGTGGGTTTGAGCTATAAAATCCTGGACAAAGGGAGGGAGAGATCTGGAGATCTGCCCTGAAGGTGTTGAAGCCTTGATGATCCCACCTGGAGCATCCAGCTCTGGGAGCTCCAATGTCAGAAGGATGTGGAGCTGCTGGAGCAGGTCCAGAGGAGGCCCTGGAGATGCTCCAAGGGATGGAGCCCCTCTGCTCTGGGAATGTCCAGCCTGGAGAAGGGAAGGATCCAGGGAAACCCCAGAGCCCCTTCCAGTGCCTGAAGGGGCTCCAGGAGAGCTGGAGAGGGACTTGGGACAAGGGATGGGGGACAGGACACAGGGAATGGTTTCCCACTGCCAGAGGGCAGGGATAGATGGAATATTGGGAAGGAATTCTTCCCTGTGAGGGTGGCAAAGCCCTGAAATAGAATTCCTAGAGAAGCTGTATCTGCCTCATCCCTGGAATTGGATGAGGTTTGGAGCAACCTGGGATAGTGGAAGGTGTCCCTGCTCATGGTTGGGGGTTGGAATTCCATGATCTTAAAGATCCTTTCCTACCCAAACCATTCCATGATTCTCCTTCCACCTTTGTGGGTGGCATATCAAAGTTTTGGGCCGCAACTTTTGTACCTCTCCAGGATCTCCCTGGGCCTGAGGAAGTGGGAAAGTTGAATGTTTGGAATGGTGGGAAAGTGTCTGCACCCAGGGAGAGGAAACTTTCCCACTGGGAAGACTGATCCTCAGGCTCCTGTTGGGATTTTCATCGTCCTGCAAGCCCCTGAGAGCGTCTTAGGCTCACGTGGGGCTGTGGAAGGGGTGATGTCACCACGTGGAGCTGCAAATGTGGGGCAGCTCAGCCGGCTTGGGGACAAAACGTCACCACAGATCCACTGCACGTAGCCCTGCAGGTGACAAATCTCCTGCCAGCCCCTCGGGTCACGGTCACCAGGCACAGGGTGGGTCACAAGGGCAGGACCCGGGGTTTGGGCAGCCTCAGGGCTGATTTTAGCCCATGGGGAAAGATTGGGAAGAGATTTTGAGGCCAGGAAGATCCACTCAAGTCTCCCTGACCTGGTGGTGACACCAGCTGGGTGAGGGTGATGCAGAGTGACCAGAAATTCCCATCAACTCAGCTCCCTCGTGCTGGCAAGGGACCAATCCCACCCATTCCAAGACCTCTTGGAGAGGGAAGAAAGTGAAAGATTCCTCTTCGGGTTTTGATTTTGTTTCTGCGTTCAAAACTCCCGGAGGATTAAGATCCACGGGATCTGGATCTAAGCTCCTTATCAGTCAGCACTTCTAAATAAAATCCTGATCCACATCCTCCTGCCACACATGGAATTGTTCCACAGGTGGTCACGGATGTGCTCCACGTGATGGGTCCCATGTGAGCACCTGGAAAAGTCCCAGCAGGGCGGGAGGAGGGAGAATCCCACCTGTGCCCAGGAGGAAGGTCAGACCTTCAGGATGCAGCTGGGACCATCTGGTGGTGTCATTGTCACCTCCTGGAAAATCTATGTCTGTATTCAACTTTCCCAAATGCAGGATCATTAGGCCAGGTTCAGGTTGGAAATCAGGAGGGATTTCTTCATGGAAAAGGGGTCAGGAGCTGCCCAGGGAGGTTTGGAGTCCCCATTCCTGAAGGTATCCAAGGAAAGACTGGATGTGGCACTCAGTGCTCTGGGCTGGCTACAAGGTGGGAATTGGTCCCAGGTTGAACCCGATGATCTTGGAGGTGTTTTCCAACCAAATAATTCCAGGATTCTGCATCTTGAGGGAAAAGAGCAAGACAAACAGAAGGATCTTAGCCCTGGATCCTGGATATCTAGGACTGTTTGGACCAATCCCATGGGATACAAACACGGAAAGCAGAGGGGTCTGTGACAGCTGATTGCTTTACAAGGAGCGGGCCCTCCAAGCTGAAGAGCGGTCACAGAATCCTGGAATGGTTTGGGTGGGAAGGAACCTTCAAGACCACCTCATTCCAAACCCCTGCCATGAGCAGGGACACCTTCCACTATCCCAGGCTTCTCCAAGCCCTGTCCAACCTGGTCTTGAGCACTTCCGGCGATGGGGGAATATCCCAAAGCTCAGACAGTTCAACAGAATTCAAGCTGGAAGTGTGGCTTGAGGGGAAAAAAATAATTTAGTGAATCTGGAATCTTGCTACTCCAAACCATCTCCAGAAAAATCTATTCCCAACTGGATGGAAAGCTCTGCCCAGAAACTGCTCCCTCATCTCCTTCCCAACTCCTCCTGCTCTGTGCCCATCCTAGAAATCCTCACAAGCTCAACACAAACATTGGGACCAAAATCCCCTGGAAAAACCTCCCTGGAACCGGGAAACCACAGCAGCAAATGTGACCAGGTAATAGAGCCGCTGTCCTGGAGACCTCTGTTAGATCCCAAGGAAACCAGGGAAGCCAGGGAAGCGTGGTGCTCTGCCTGTCGTGTCATATTAATGGCTGAGATCATTTAAGCTTGGATAAAACCCACAACTTAATTTTTTTTCCCGTTTTATTTTTTTGGCGCTGGGGTTGTCGCCGCTGCCTTTTCCGGATGATGAATGGTCCTGTTGGAGGCCGCTCCGCTTGTTTGAGCACCGTGGAGTTTTCCAGCCCTCATGCAAAAGAGGAGCCCTGGCCATTTTTCACTCGGAGAGATGAGCGACACGGGAATAAATTTTCCTGCTTAAAATTTGCTGGGCCCAGGGTTTCTCGGGAAGGCAGCTTTGACAGGCTGTCACTTTGTTGGATGTTTGGTGCTCCCGGGATTCTGGGGCCTTTTATTGCTTTTTAAAAGATTCCAAGGAAACAAAAGCCTGGTGCATTATGACATTTAGCAGGGTCGAAGTGTGGACCTGGCTCTATATCCAGGCACTGTATCCCAGTGTGCCAGGTCCTGAGCCCACCTCTCCTGAGCCCAACGTAAATCAGGAAAGAATTTGTGGCAGTGCAGGAATCCCAGGGATTGGGAAAGCTGCAAAGGGAGGTGAGATCAGAGCAGCTCCAAAAGTACAACTCAGCTCTGGCTCCTGGACAAGACTGAACATTCTGCACTTTTCCATGAGGTGGAGATTTTCCCAGGTCTGATAAAGAACAGGAACATCCAGTTCAGGAAGCTGGAGCTGGATTAGTTTGATCCGATGATCTCCGAGGGTCCTCCTAGTGAGCAACAACTGAGACCTCCTTCAGGGGAAATATTTTTGTTATAAAGCTGTAAATTCAGTCTCTCTTGTTTGATTTCACTTTGCCAAACACTTGGACTTTGGTTCAGTGTCCTGGAAAAAGCAGAATTCCCATCGTGCACACAATTCCCAGTGCACAACCAGGATATACTAGGCAGTGGGAATGGTCCATCCGACCCCCCTCATGTGGAGCAATGCCTTAGACAAGTTTTCTTCTTAGAATATCAGGCCCTTTACAGAATTAAAATGTGTTCTCTTCCATCTCTGGGGCTCAGCATCCCAAAGATACCAGGACACACCACAGTGGGATGTAATTCCCACAATCAAGCCCCTCCAGAAGACTGGAACACTGCATGGAGAATCAGCAATGGAGGAGGAATGGCACGAACTGGTTTTTCAAGGTTTTTACTGTTCTTCCAGTTCCTCTCCACACTTCCAGGAAAAAGCCTTTTCCCAATATTTAAACTAAACCTACTCTCAGCTTGAACCCATCCTCCCTTTTCCTGTCACTCCTTTCTCTCGGGAATAGTTTTGCCCCATCTTCCCTGTAAATTCCCCTCAGGAACTGGAAGGCCACAACTTGGTCAGCCCAAAGCTTCTCTTTTTCAGGCTGAATGATCCCAGTTCAACCTGAGAAAGCTGGGAAATGGGGAAGCACCAGCACTGATTCCCAGTTCCCTGGAGCCACCCCCACTCCCCACAGCTGGATGAGGCTGGGCAGGGAGCAGGATCAGGCCCAGGCTGAGCAGGGAGCAGATTAAGCCAAGCTCTTCTCTAAGACCTGGAAAGTGGAGAGGAGACACCCCCCAGCTCAGGTTAGATCCTGGGAGAGCAGTTTGGGGTGAAAACTGGGGATTAAGGGAGCCTGGGAACCATCAGCTGTAGGAACGGAGCCATCCCAGCCCTGCCTCAGCAGGGATTGTCCCAGGGAGGGGGAGAAAAAGGGATCAGAGGATCAATTCCTCCAGGCTGGCCCCGGAGATGGGCACTGGGGGAATGTGGGCTTATAAATTCTTCATGGAATCCTGCAGGGACAGGGATTGGTGTCACTTTAAAAAGTAAACATCGGCAGCCTAATGAATGAGTTATATCCCAGGCGCTCCATTCCAGGAGAGGTATTTAACAGGAACTATTGGATTCTCCGCTATCTCTCTATCTGGAACCAGTGCATTATGACCATTAATGGATTTTTGAGGCTGGATTGATTTTTCATTAATTTGGTAAAAATCTTTTCCCTCTCCCATATAATTCTGTCTTAAAACGCCGGCCCTGACAGAGCGATAAGTCACTCACCTCATAATGCAAGGCTGGCTCATAAATCCCGGGATCTGAGGGCTGTGGGGGAGCAGACGGAGCTGGGGGAAGGAGGGGGAAAGGGGGAACCTCCGTGGGGCTGGATGGACCTGCCAGGCAGCTTCCATTACATGTGGAAACAGGAAAGATCCATCAGCAACGGAGTGAGCGGGGATGTGGATGCGATGTTTTGGGGGCTGATGCTCATCCAAGAGAGGATTCCAGAGGCCACCTCATCTTCCCAAGCCTTGGGTTTGTAGGACAGTGCTGGGACACACTGGGATCTGCTCGGTCACCCCTGGTGAGACTGATCCATGTGGTCCCAAAACTGGCAGAGGGGTGGGAATTCCTGGCACTACGTGGTATTTATCCCAGAGATTCCTGACATGGATTTTGACTTTTCCTGGTGTGGTTTCACCTCTTTGCAGGGGGGCAGCCCTAATCCAAAGTTTTTTTCCTTCCCAAATCCAAGGGTTTTTTCCAGCCCTAATCCAAGGTTTTTTTCCTTGTATCCAATCCCTGTGGAAGGCAGCCAAGCAGAGGAGAAGAGGCAGCCCAGGACCTGTTTTCCTGAGGGTGTCTGGGATACTCTGGGGCTCTGAGATCTTGGATCAAAATTCCAAGGAGCCCCAAACTGAGGTCAGGATGGGTTTGTCTCTATCCTGGTGCATCCAGAAAGAGATTTTCCCTAAAGATTAATCCCATCCTGCCTTGAGTGACCCATGGAATGAATTCCTGAGGGATTTTCAACCCTCCAAGCAGATACTCTGGGCATGGAGGGAGCTGCCACAGGAAGCCAGGCTGGGAATCCAAGACATCTTGGGAAGAGGTGAAGTGGTTTCTGCCCTCTTTGGAATCTGCTGCCCCCAGCACGATCCCCACAAATTCCCGTGGCTGCAGGAAAGTGGGAGAGCCCCACTTTAATTCCCACTATTGGATTTCCTGCCACGTCACCGGTGCATTATCACCGTTAATGGATTTTTGAGGCCGGATTGATTTTCCATTAATTTGGCCCCCAAGAAAAAGAGGAATCTTTCTTTCCCCCCCCCACCCCTTCATCATTCTGCCCTTAAAATCACCCCCCAATACAGCAAGGCAAGGCAGTGCTTCCCATTGGGAAGGGTGGAAAACCCACATTCCAGAAATCTTTGGCTCTTCCAGGTGGGAAACCAAGCTTGGCAAGGTTCTGATGCGAGGCCTCAGACACCTCCACGCATCCCCAGGTCCTCCCTGGCAGCCTCACCTGGGTAAAGTCTCATTCCCCAGCCTGATCTCCTGCTTCTGATCCAGAAAGAATTCCCTCCAGATCCTATAAAACAACTGGCAGCCTCAGGAGGGTGTCCCAGATTCCACAAAGATCCCACACTGAAATTTCTGTACCGAGCCCACACCAGAATCCTGGGGGAAAAGGAGAAAGAGGTGCCTTGGGGAGGAAAAACAGAGGCAGGAGCTGTGTTCACCATCGCAAATCCTATCCAGAATCTTCCCTCCCTCCATGTCCCGTGGATTCAGGGATGCTGGTCCTGTCCCACCATCTGGGGACCAAGGGAGACACAGAAAAGCAGCTCCTTTTTTTCTCCCAGGGTGGAGATTTTTCTACATCCACAACATTCCTGGGACCAAGGGCACTGGTATTCCCTCAGTGCTGGAGCAGAGCTCTTGGACACAGGGAATCAGAGATTTCTGGTCACATCCAGACTGGAAAACTGAAAATGAGCAGAATTTTCTGAGAGGCTGCAAACTCTGCAATTTAGGTCCCGTTTTAAGGATGTTTTCCTGACTTTGGCACATTTTGGAGGATATCACAAAGCAGAAACAAGATAGGATCATTAAAATTTCAGGAAATCAAATCCAAGATCCAGATTTCTCCCTGAAAGATCTACAAATGAACATAATTTTTTTTGGGGGGGGATGCCCTATCTGGAGGTGAGCAATGTCTCCCAAGAAAAGCTTCTGCTGGCTTCTGGATTATCTTCCAACGGTTGATTAAAACCCATCCTTAATGAAGACTAACGAGCAAATAATCAATATCCACCAGGTCACCCAGGAATAGATAAGCCTCAATAAGCCCTTGGGGATCAGGGTCTTCATTAAGCAGGCAATTAAGAGGGTAATGATTATTTGGGCAATTTAAAATTAATAAAATGGGATTGCATCCCATGGAAATGGAAACTGATGAACGGAATCACACATGGCATTAGGCAGGAGTTTTGGGAATGGATTTTAACCTCAGAGATCAGAGAGAAGGACCAGCACTCAAAAATCCTCATTAATCTCAAGGCTAAAAGCCAATTTTGAATTCTCCACAGTTTTTTGTCTAAATTGTAGAATCCAAAAACATCTGGAAGGAACCTCTGGCAACTTCCTGTCCAAAGCTCTGCTTAAAGCCCCTCAACATTGAAGATAAACTCAGTTTTAGACTTAGAACAGGATGCTCAGGGTTGGCCTCTTCTCCCAGGGAATAAGGGACAGGACAAGACAAAAAATACTCAAACTGCACCAGGAAAGGTTCAGGCTGGACATGGGAGGAATTTTTTAATGGAAAGGGTGATCAGGCTTTGGAAGGGGCTGCCCAGGGAGGTGATGGATTCCCCAGCCCTGGAGGTGTCTGAGGAATGACTGGATGTGGCACTTCTGGTCTGGGTGACAAGTTTGGGTCACAGGTGGGACTCAACGATCTTGGAAGTCTTTTCCAACCTCAGTGATCCCGTGATTTTCCAGCTGAGATCTGGATGCCTCCAGGGATGAAGATCCCACACCTTCTCCAAGTCCCTGGTCTAACATCTGATCACCTCCATGAGTAAATGGTTCTGGTGTATTCCAGGGAAATTCCAAGGAGCCCCAAACTGAGGTCAGGATGGGTTTGTCTCTATCCTGGTGCATCCAGAAAGAGATTTTCCCTAAAGATTAATCCCATCCTGCCTTGAGTGACCCATGGAATGAATTCCTGAGGGATTTTCAACCCTCCAAGCAGATACTCTGGGCATGGAGGGAGCTGCCACAGGAAGCCAGGCTGGGAATCCAGGACATCTTGGGAAGAGGTGAATTGGTTTCTGCACTCTTTGGAATCTGCTGCCCCCAGCACGATCCCCACAAATTCCCGTGGCTGCAGGAAAGTGGGAGAGCCCCACTTTAATTCCCACTATTGGATTTCCTGCCACGTCACCAGTGCATTATCACCGTTAATGGATTTTTGAGGCCGGATTGATTTTCCATTAATTTGGCCCCCAAGAAAAAGAGGAATCTTTCTTTCCCCCCCCCACCCCTTCATCATTCTGCCCTTAAAATCACCCCCCAATACAGCAAGGCAAGGCAGTGCTTCCCATTGGGAAGGGTGGAAAACCCACATTCCAGAAATCTTCGGCTCTTCCAGGTGGGAAACCAAGCTTGGCAAGGTTCTGATGAGAGGCCTCAGACACCTCCACACATCCCCAGGTCCTCCCTGGCAGCCTCACCTGGGTGAAGTCTCATTCCCCAGCCTGATCTCCTGCTTCTGATCCTGAAAGAATTCCCTCCACATCCTATAAAACAACTGGCAGCCTCAGGAGGGTGTCCCAGATTCCACAAAGATCCCACACTGAAATTTCTGTACCGAGCCCACACCAGAATCCTGGGGGAAAAGGAGAAAGAGGTGCCTTGGGGAGGAAAAACAGAGGCAGGAGTTGTGTTCACCATCGCAAATCCTACCCAGAATCTTCCCTCCCTCCACGTCCTGTGGATTCAGGGATGCTGGTCCTGTCTCACCATCTGGGGACCAAGGGAGACACAGAAAAGCAGCTCCTTTTTTCTCCCAGGGTGGAGATTTTTCTACATCTACAACATTCCTGGGACCAAGGGCACTGGTATTCCCTCAGTGCTGGAGCAGAGCTCTCGGACACAGGGAATCGGTGATTTCTGGTCACATCCAGACTGGAAAACTGAAAATGAGCAGAATTTTCTGAGAGGCTGCAAACTCTGCAATTTAGGTCCCGTTTTAAGGATGTTTTCCTGATTTTGGCACATTTTGGAGGATATCACAAAGCAGAAACAAGATAGGATCATTAAAATTTCAGGAAATCAAATCCAAGATCCAGATTTCTCCCTGAAAGATCTACAAATGAACATAATTTTTTTTTGGGGGGGATGCCCTATCTGGAGTTGAGCAATGTCTCCCAAGAAAAGCTTCTGCTGGTTTCTGGATTATCTTCCAACGGTTGATTAAAACCCATCCTTAATGAAGACTAACGAGCAAATAATCAATACCCACCAGGTCACCCAGGAATAGATAAGCCTCAATAAGCCCTTGGGGATCAGGGTCTTCATTAAGCAGGCAATTAAGAGGGTAATGATTATTTGGGCAATTTAAAATTAATAAAATGGGATTGCATCCCATGGAAATGGAAACTGATGAACGGAATCACACATGGCATTAGGCAGGAGTTTTGGGAATGGATTTTAACCTCAGAGATCAGAGAGAAGGACCAGCACTCAAAAATCCTCATTAATCTCAAGGCTAAAAGCCAATTTTGAATTCTCCACAGTTTTTTTGTCTAAATTGTAGAATCCAAAGGAACCTCTGGCAACTTCCTGTCCAAAGCTCTGCTTAAAGCCCCTCAACATTGAAGATAAACTCAGTTTTAGACTTAGAACAGGATGCTCAGGGTTGGCCTCTTCTCCCAGGGAATAAGGGACAGGACAAGACAAAAAATACTCAAACTGCACCAGGAAATGTTCAGGCTGGACATGGGAGGAATTTTTTCATGGAAAGGGTGATCAGGCTTTGGAAGGGGCTGCCCAGGGAGGTGATGGATTCCCCAGCCCTGGAGGTGTCTGAGGAATGACTGGATGTGGCACTTCTGGTCTGGGTGACAAGTTTGGGTCACAGGTGGGACTCAACGATCTTGGAAGTCTTTTCCAACCTCAGTGATCCCGTGATTTTCCAGCTGAGATCTGGATGCCTCCAGGGATGAAGATCCCACACCTTCTCCAAGTCCCTGGTCTAACAGCTGATCACCTCCATGACCAAATGCTTCTGGTGTATTCCAGGGGGAATTTTGTGTGACATTTCCTGGGGTTTTGGGAGTGGTGTGTCTCCTGGATTTCATGGAATACACGACCTCCACTCCCAAATGTATCTCTATCCTTCTTGGACCAAGATGGAGCAAGGACTCTGCATCCAGAGCTGGAAAATATCCATGGATCTGTGCAGGTAGAGGGGGATACAACATTTGCACGGAATGTTGACCCATATGGGAAGAGATCCAGACAGGGAAAACGGGACAAGCAGAGAAGCTCCTTTTTAGTGGGTCTGTTTTAATTGGATGTCATGGATGATATCCCTGAGTTTTGGGCATTCCTGCCTGCTCTGAATGAAGCTGGATGGATCACAGGACCATCTCATGGGGGCTTCTTGCTGCATGAATCCTCTGCCAGTGCAGCTTTCCATGATTTCCCTTTCCAAAGGGTGGCACTGGTTGCTGTCACTCATCAAAGCCTGATAATGATGAGGGATAAAAACCAAAAATCCCAAACAAGCTGAGCATCCCTGTGGAACATTCCCTGGTGAGAGGCCATCAAAGGAGGCATCAGTGACAAGTTTATGTCACCTAAGGATGGCAAAGCACCTTCCTGACTCCCTTTCCTCTTCCCAGACAGCTCATTAGAGTTGGAAGCGCTGAGGAGGGATCAGTCCTGGAGTCAGGAACTCCATCAGCCCTCTGAGCCTGGCTTTGATCAGCAGAAACCAAAGGTGTGATTGTTCTCTAGCTAGGGTTTTGGTTATGTGGGAAAAACAGCCTGGGAAAAAAAACCTGGAAAAGAGGATGGAATAATCACTAAAGGGTCATGGAGAAGGCTGGAATATCTCTGCTCTGGATCCAGGCTGGGAGAGCAGGGAGTGTTCAAACTGGGGAAGAGAAGGCTCTGGGGAGACCTCAGAGCCCCTTCCAGTGCCTGAAGGGGCTCCAGGAGAGCTGGAGAGGGACTTGGGACACAGGGATGGAAAGACAGGACACAGGGAATGGCTTCCCACTGCCAGAGGACTGGGATAGATGGGATACTGGGGAGGAGATTCTTCCCTGTGAGGGTGGTGAGGAGCTGGAATGGAATCCCCAGAGAAGCTGTGTCTGCCCCATCCTGGAAGTGTTCCAGGAGAGGTTGGACAGGACTTGGAGCCCCCTGGGGCAATAGACCGTGTCCCTGCCCTTGGAATTGGATGGTCCTGAAGGTCCCTCCCAACTCAAACCATTCCATGAGTCCATGGAGTCATTCCCTCTCCTCAGGGTAGGAGTAGCAGGATCCATGTTGCCCCTCCAAGGTTTTGCCTGACCTGGTCCTGAACTCTCCCAGTGTTTGGAGATCCTTCTCCTTCCCAGACATTCCTTCACTCATTACATTTGGGAACGTTTGCCTAATGTCCAACCCAAACCTTTCCTGCTGTGTCAGCTTCTAAACCTTCCCACCAAACCCTTCCCTCCCTCTGGCTGATTTGTTTATTGGATTCCAAGGCTGGATTTCTCCTCTCAGCCAGAAACAACCCAAATTCCTGCAGGATTTCCCTGCAGTTCCTCCCCTGTCACTCCCTGATTCTGGCTGCTTGTCTTGGAATCCATCCCCTTTGCCACAAACTGGATTCTCCACCAGCATTTCTGCTCCCTGTATTTTTCTCACCCCCAGTGTTCCATTCAGCAAATTCCATCTATCCATACAACATACCCTGATTAGTGGCTTTCCCTGGAATATGACATGGATCTGTTGGATCTTGGACTCCTGCTGAAAGAGAAAGATAATTTTCTTCTACCCTGCTGTCCGCAGATGGATTCCAACCCAGCTGCATGAAAAACAGGGAAAACAAAAGCTTGGAAGAGAGGGAGGAGGTGTTTGTCTCACTTGCTGACTCCCCTGCAGCCGGGAAACCCACCCCATTTCTTGGAGGTGAAGTCACTGGAATTCAAGCATGGAAGAAGAAAGCCAAGAGCTGATCCTTTGGGAAATGAACATTTCTTGAACAACAGCAACAACAAAAAAGCCCCAAACCACATTTGGGAAAGCAGCTGTGATCTGAGTCATCTCCTCATTCCATTTGTGGAGTGAGTGATGCAAATGCTGCTCCAGAACAAATGGAAATCGATAAAAATGTCAGGTCTTATCTCGGAGAGGGATGGGAGAAATTCCTTCCAAAACCACTCCGTGTCCTTCTTTACACCTGCCCACCTCAGCTGGGCTCTGGAATCAGCAGCGTTTGCATTGTGAGCCACAGGAACTCTGCTGGATGCACTGTCAGGAGTTATCCTGACTCCCAAGCCAAACCTTTAGAGATCCTAAGCCTTTCTAGGCTGGATTTATTGGGATATGGGGACAAGGACTGTGTCCAGACCACCTTTCCAGCTGCTCCCACTGGATTTTTGTTGGAGACCAAATAAAGACTTTTAAACTCTCAGCAATTAACCTGTTAATTTTCATTTTGTCTCCCTGCTGTTCCTAAACCCCAGCTCTTTATTCCTGGGAGGCAATGGAATACAGCCCTAAAAGCCTGACCAGCCTTGCCATGACTTTCCAAGTCCTTTTATCCAACTGTTTGGAGTAAAATCCCAGTAGCCAGATGGAAATAAATATGAAGCCTCACTCCACGCCAAGCTGGGATCAGCAAAACCGTTCCTATCCCCGCTTCAGTCATTAATACTCGACTGCGGACTCTGGGGCAGGAAAAAATAATCATAAAATTAAACTATTATCCAGTGAAAATGCATTCCCTCTCTCCAGAAACGTCTGGAAGCTCAGGCTTTCCGCATCCAGTGGTGGGATTATAACTCACAGCTCTCCTGGCAGCTGGAGCTGTATCTCCCCATTCATTTTATGGCTGCGAGCATTAACATTTCTGCAGAACATCGGGGTAATTTTCTGCAAAGAATGATCATTTTTTTAGTGACTCGCAACAATTAATTATCTGCCTCGTAACAATTTCCCGGGATGAGTGATCGCCAGGGAGAGGCCCTTGGGCACTCAGGGAAGCTCTGAGTGTAATGGCTCAAGTGGCAAGAGGTGAAGGGAGAATATTCAGCAGTTTGGGTGAGAGGCTGCCCTGGACTTTGGGGTTGTGATGTGCTTGGAAAACCACCCAGGTCACCCCTAAATGTGCTTGGAAAACCACCCAGGTCACACCAAAATATCCTTGGAAAACCACCCAGGTCACACCTAAATATCCTTGGAAAACCACCCAGGTCGCACATGAATGTGCTTGGAAAACCACCCAGGTCACACCTAAATATCCTTGGAAAACCACCCAGGTCACACCTAAATATCCTTGGAAAACCACCCAGGTCGCACATGAATGTGCTTGGAAAACCACCCAGGTCACACCTAAATATCCTTGGAAAACCACCCAGGTCACACCTAAATATCCTTGGAAAACCACTCAGGTCACACATGAATGTGCTTGGAAAACCACCCAGGTCACACCTAAATATCCTTGGAAAACCACCCAGGTCACACCAAAATATCCTTGGAAAACCATCAAGGTCACACCTACTATCCTTGGAAAACCACCCAGGTCGCACATGAATGTGCTTGGAAAACCATCAAGGTCACACCTACTATCCTTGGAAAACCACCCAGGTCGCACATGAATATGCTTGGAAAACCACCCAGGTCACACCTAAATATCCTTGGAAAACCACCCAGGTCACACCAAAATATCCTTGGAAAACCATCAAGGTCACACATGAATGTGCTTGGAAAACCATCCAGGTCACACCTGAATATCCTTGGAAAACCATCCTGAATGTGGAAAACCACCCAGGTCACACCTAAATATCCTTGGAAAACCACCCAGGTCACACCTAAATATCCTTGGAAAACCATCAAGGTCACACCTACTATCCTTGGAAAACCACCCAGGTCGCACATGAATGTGCTTGGAAAACCACCCAGGTCACACCTAAATATCCTTGGAAAACCACTCAGGTCACACATGAATGTGCTTGGAAAACCACCAAGGTCACACCTAAATATCCTTGGAAAACCACCCAGGTCACACCAAAATATCCTTGGAAAACCACCCAGGTCACACCTAAATATCCTTGGAAAACCACTCAGGTCACACATGAATGTGCTTGGAAAACCACCCAGGTCACACCTAAATGAAAACCACTCAGGTCCACATGAATGTGTGGAAACACCAGGTCATGAACCTAAATGTCCTTGGAAAACCACCCAGGTCACACCAAAATATCCCTGGAAAACCATCCAGGTCACACCTGAATGTTCTTGGAAATCCACCCAGGTCACACGTGGATGTGCTTGGAAAACCACCCAGGTGACACCTGAATATCTTTGGAAAACCACCCAGGTCACACTTAAGCAGGTGCATGGTCAGGAATCTTCTTGGAGGTGTCAGCCAGGATCTAAGGAGATCCAAGACCTTCTCCCCACTGGTTTGGGAGCAGCTTCCCAGGAAGATTTGCAAAATTATTTGGTTTATTTTTAGTTGATGCCAGGGAACCTGAGCGGAAAGCTGGATGGAGGCTTTTCCATCCTGTTTTGGATGCAACTCACGGAATCCTGTAAGGGTTTGGGTTGGAAGGGAACTTAAAGATCATCCAACTCCACAGGCTGGGACACCTTCCACTATCCCAGGTTGCTCCAAGCCCTGTCCAACCTGGCCTTGGACACTTCCAGGGATCCAGAGACAACCACAGCTTCTCTAGGAATTCCATTCCAGCCCCTCACCACCCTCACAGGGAGGAAATTCTTCCTAATATCCCTTCCATCCCTGCCCTCTGGTAGTGGGAAGCCATTCACCCATTTTCCAGTCATGCCAGGCCCTAATAAATAGTATATATATATATTATATACTATACTTTCCTATTGGATCCCTTCAGAAAAATTTCATGGCATTCACATCATTCCCTAAGAAATGCTGGACCAGCTTGGGCTGGGAGCTCATGTCCTACCACAATCTCTAAAACACAAGATGATCTTAACGAAAACTCCCCAAAATACCCTCCCTGTTTTCCAAACTGTCCAGTTTGCAACTCCAGAGCCAGAGGCAGTCTCATATTTCACAGCCCTTCACAGATTTTTCCCAGCTTCATCCGTCTAGTTTTTGTTTTCCCTGTTTTTTAACCCTTGTGAAGCACCCACAACATCCCAACATTAACCGAGTGTTTCCTGAAGCTCCACCTCATTTTTCTGCTTTTTTCCAACCCTTTTCTCTCCCTTTTTTCAGTCCCTCCACTGGAAGAGCCCACAGACAGTTCTACCTCTAAGGAGGGGTTAATCTTGAGCTTTCCAGACTGGAGACAGAAATTTCCTGTGATTTTACATTTCCACATTTCTGCTGCCTCAACCCAAACATCTGCACCCCATCCATGCCACGAACAGGGAACATCTCCCAGTTTGTCACCACAAAACCTCAGCATTGTCCACCAGCAGTGACCAGAAGGTGACACCATGAGTCCCTTCCTGCCAGGCACTCTCAGAAGGTTATACCAGCTCTGAAAAGCTCCCCCTTCAAATTCCACCTGGGATTCATGCCCCCCCTAAGTGCCTCCGAAAAAGGGAACATCCATGCCATTGCCAGGTCCTTGGGGCTCGGGTCATCATTCACCCGAGTGGGACAAATGTTCTTTGGGACGACAAAATCCCCACGGAATCGCTGCCCTTCGACTACTCAGTGCTCCCAGAGTGAGGTCACACATCCATAACTCCACGAGGATGTGCATTAACCCTGTTCTTTACCCTCTCTGGGTGGGAATGAGCACTCACACCCCACACGGGCCAATCCCATGGGAAAAGTGGCTTTCCATGATTTTGAGCCCCCGAAAAGAGAGAGCAGGGACTCCCAGGATGGCTGAGGGGGGGAGCTGGAGCCCAGCCCTGCTTGCAGCCTCGGTCTGCTGAAGGCAGCACATTCCTGCAGCCTAAGCAAGTTTCCCAATAAAACCCTCTCCTAATCGAGGGAAGAGAGAGAGAGGGAGAGAGGGAGAGAGCAACTGGGCCACGCTGTCCATGTGGAATAAGCACTGGAGATTTAAGTGGGGAGAGAATTACCTTAAATATGTATCTAAAGAGGGAGAGAATCTATAGGTAAGCTTTAAAAAAAAAAAAAATATTAAAAAGCACCACGGAAGAGGAGTAGAACCAATTTCCCAATTCCAATCTCCGGCACGCCGGGATTCAGCTCCTCAGATGTTTCCTGCTCTGCGAAATTGGTTGGGCTGGTGCTGATTTGGGCTCATTGTGGTGCATTTATGAGGGGCTGTCACACGCCTGGGACACGGTGATGGATTGACCGGGCTCCCCGGAGCTCCGGGAAGGTGGGGAGGGAGGGGGAAAAGGTGATGGGAGCGAGGAGAGAGGGTGGGAGATGGGGGCAGAGGGAAGAGGAGGAGGGGGGGAAACCATCCCGAATCGATTCCGCTGGCAATAAACAGCCAAAGCCGGGGGGAGGATCATGGATAGGGAGCGGGGGAGAGGCTGGAGAGAAAACAGCAACTTAAGCAATTTGTTGCACAGTTCCCAGGGGTTTATTACGTGGGATTTACAGGAAAAACAAGACTTGGTGCTGCCAGGGTTGAGAATCCCAGATAAAACTGCACAGATGGATCCCATCTCCCAGTCCCAGGATTTGGGGACCTCTCTGACAGTGGAATTTCAGGGTGATTTTCAGAGTGATGGGGAGGAGAGCAAAGAGGAGAGTGGGTGAAGATGCAATTTAGGGCTTCTGTAGCATCAATCTCTTGGATATCCGATGCTCTCCCTTCCCTCCTCCTGTGTGTGGATCCAGGGAAAATGTTTCCTTCACCCTGCAAAACAGAAAAGATCAAATAAGTCGGGTGGCCATTGATAACAACCGATGGGTGTAAAAGAGGTATAGATGTATTGATCCTTATCTGAGACGGATGGGCTCTGTCCAAATCCATCTCCCCGGCATATTTATCCATCCTCAGATCTCCCTCCAGGCCTTTTCCCATCTCCACTATCGATGCTTATCAATTTCCCTATCAAATTTGATGTCTGTCAGGCTCCCTCCCTCCCACAAAACATCAACAAGACAACAGTGAGGGACAGCCAGATGTATCAACAAATACCACGTGGCAATGACAACAAACCTTCTTTTTGTCCCACGAGGTCTGGAAGAAGCTGCTTGGAAAGCCTCAGGTGCTCCCCAAATCCCAAGGGGGACCCCAAAGCCAAGCCTGACCCCAGGAGTTGTAATTCCAAAAACTGGGAGCAAAAGAGGAGGAAGGAGAAGCAGGAATCCCTCAGAGGAGCTCCGGTTTTCCTCTTGACCATGGAAGAACTGTGGGCATGTCCTGGCTGGGGATTCAATATCCCTGGAAGTGTCCAGGGCCAGGCTGGATGGGGATTGGAGCAACCTGGGATAGTGGAAGGTGTCCCTGCCTGTGTCAAGACAATTCATCCCAAACCATTCCATGATTCCATGGATCATTTTTCACATCCAGGACAGGAAGAGAGGTGGGTTCCTGTCATAGGGAACGATTTGGGCTCACCCCAATCCCTGTCTCCAGGTTGTTTCCAACCTTTTTTTGCTGTAAATTTTCAGTTTTTCAGGAAGATCTTCCTGATATTCCCATATCCCAATCCATGTAACTACTCCCTAAAGGAGTGAAACAACAGAGGGAAAAGTGGTTTTCTAAAATCCAATTGTAAATTCCAGCAATATTAATATTGACTGTCCAGAGCCATAATGCAGGAAATATATGGATAATATGATCCCTTCTCCACAAAATACTTCCCAATAAATAATTATATCATCCCGTAAATCTTCCCTGTGCACTAATAAGCAAATTTTTCCTACAGAAAATCCTGTGCTTCATCCCATTCCCAGCAGATATATCCCTTTTTATAATTACACATGGTGTCGATTTCAAATCCAGTTAAAAATGTGCAAACGGAGTCAATTTTTACGCCGTAATTTTGGGTGATATAAAGTCCAACATCCAGACCCCCCTTCCTTGTGCTCCTCATCCCTGATCCCGACATTAAACTGCTCCACTTAGTCCGGGTACCTGGAGCCAGGCGGGCTGACCTCATTAAAATGGATTAGTGCAGGAGTAAAATCTAAAAGGTAATAAAAATTGCTAATATTTTTTATCAGGACACACATGGATTTTCCTTTTTTTTTTTTTCAGTGGATAAAGCTCCTCCTCAGGTATTCAAATATCCAGCAAATGTCCACATTTTCGGTATTTCCCTACAGGCAAGATGTTAGGAGTGAACAGGAGAAGCGAGGATGCTTTGCCTTTTTCTTCTTTTGCTGTTCCAAGAAATTCCACTGGCAATGGAGTGATGTGAGGTGAGCTAAAGCTTATGAAAAGGTGGAATTCCTATGGACACTCTATGAAAATGTTCCTGGTTTTATTAATCATATCAAGTTCCTATAAAAACTTCTATTTCTCAAAATGCCTGGATCAAAGACAGGCAGAAATTTTTAATTTGCCTCAATGTTTTTTTTTTCTTTCTTTCCATCAGAAATGGGTCTTATGGGATAATTTCCAGTGGTATCGCCAAGGAGTTTTGCTTCTTGGATCATAACCACAGCTGATGGAGCAGAAAAGGGACAAGGAAATGTGGGGATTTAAGGCCACATCCAGGAGCACTTGAGCCAGGAGAATCCTGGCAACACCAGCGGGAAGGGAATCAGTGTTCCCACAGGGAAGAAGGTGGACAAGCTCCACCTCAACCATTCCAAGCTAATTTAACCTTTGAATGCCAATGCCCACCAAATTTTGTCCAGCAGGATCAGGCTCTTCCAGGTTTTCTTGGGATAAATCCTCCTTGCAGACTTAAGAGGTTAGGAGGGATCTCAAAGCTCCTCCAGTTCCAAACCCTGCCATGGGCAACATTCCACGATCTCAGGTTGCTCCAAAACCCATCCAACCTGGCCTCGAGCACTTCCAGGGCTGTGAACACTCCTTGGTGAGCTCCTGGACAACCTTAGGAGATGGGAATGCAGCTGGAATGTGGCTCCAGCTTTCCTTAACCACCCCAGAGGGCAAACTGTGGGATTTGGTTGATGGCAGCAGCCTGGAGGCGGCTGGTAAATTCATGGAGTGGGAAAGAATCCCACCTTAAACCAGAAGTGGGAAGGGGAGGCCAGGTGCGCCAAAGGTTTTCTGGATGGGCTCAGAGAGGATCTCCTTGATCCTGGAGGATTTTATCTGCCTTTTCTGGAACAAAAACAGGGATTGGCTCACACCAGGAATGTGGGATGTGTTTCTGTGCCTGGCAATGGCTAAAGGGAAGGAACAAAAGCCACGATGGGATGGCATTATCCCAGGGAAAATTCCTGAAGGAATCAGAATTTACATCCCAGCTAGAGTTCACATTTCCATATCATCACAAAAAAGGGGAGAAAACTGGGATTTGAAGCTAGAAAAAAAAAAACCAGATTCAGCGGATTTAGTGGGATCAAAACTAGGGCTGGGGAGGGAAGCCTTCAGCCTCTTTTCCCAGATTTCAGAAACAAGAAAATAACGAGGAATTTGGGATTTTGAGGTCCCTCAGAAGGAAAGTCTGGCTGTGGGTGACCTGCAGCCCCAGACTCCCCCCATTCCCAGCTCCTCCAGAAGGAATTAAAAATCACATCCTCCCTTGCCCCCGGTGCTCTGGGAAGCCCTGGGAATGATTTACTCGGCGCAGGGGAAGGATTTATCAGTTCTTGGAACCGGTGTTTATGAATATTCCTAAAGAGGAAAATCAATCCCTTCTATCATAACATTGCCATTTTTCTAAATGATAGAACAAGCATTTTTATCCACCTCGTGCTGCCTCCTGGAGAATCGATAGGAATTACGAGCTTCTCCCTGGATTTACTCATGTCCTGGCATCGGCCCCTCCTGGCCCTGGAGCCAAGGGAGGGAAGGAGCTCAGAGACCTGGATTTGCTCCTTGTATCATTCCCTTTTTCCCTCCCTGTTTATCCCACTTTTACCTCCTTGATTTTACAGCCCAGTCTTCCCAGTCTCCTCAAAGTGAGGAGAAAAGGCTCTAGGAAGCATCAGGATGTTCAAACCAAAATAACTCACTTCTCATCCATGCCCAGATTGGATTAAATACCTGGAGGTACCACATGTCAGTGGAAAAAGTTTTCCCTTTTTTTTTTCCTCTCACCAGTGAATCCAATTTAAATGAAATCTGGGATCCCTGAAACCAACCAAACCCCTCAAAATTTCGAATAATATGTCACACTTTTGGTAAACTTTGCATATTTTTTTAAATAGGTCCCTTGGAGAGATTTTTTTTCCCCCCACACTTTTCTGAACCCTAAGCAAAAACAGTTCAAGGAAAAAGCTGTAGCAGAACCTCCAAAATCCTCTCTTCTCTCAGGTCTGATCCCTGTGCTGCTGGATATCCATCAGTCCATCCCTGGGAAGATTATTCCCCTCTCCTGTGCATGTCTCCATGTTTAGGAAGTTTACCACTCTCTGTCCCTACTCCTGGAATGACACCCAGTGCCAGGGGGCTCCCTCCTGCTGCTCTCATCCATCCTGCTCGGATTAAATGGATGTTTTCCTTCCTTCCCCATGGACTTATCACCTTCTGTATGGAATCATTGAATCCCAGATCAGTTTTCGTTGGGATATAAGGGTCATCTCATTCCCACTCCCTGTCATGGGCAGGGACACCTTCCACTATCCCAGGTTGCTCCAAGCCTTGTCCAGCCTGAGCCTGGACACTTCCAAGGATGTGATTCCAAAACTTTGTGCATCTCTTGCACATTTCACAGCAGGATATAAAAGAAATCCTTGGATTTGAGCAGTGATTAATCCCAGAAGAAATTCTCCTAATCCTGTCCCATTAAAATTCACTTGTTCTGTCCCCACCCCTATATTTTTATAACCTTTGGAGCACCTTTTTCCCATTCCTGAGCATTCCTGGTTCTCACCTCTTCCTGGAGAGCCTGGCTTAGGGATGCTCCACATCTCCCTTAGGATTTCTGTCCCTATGAACCAGATCTACTCCCTCTCAAAGCAAGACATTCCCTTCGGATTCACCCAGGGTCACCTCCATGGGGAGAAGAGGCGAGTTCAGAGCCTCCAGCCCTGATTTGAGCCACTTGGAATTTTTTTTTTCCTTCTTGGCAGCCATGGATCTTTGCAATAAGGGCCGGCAGGGCAGCCATAAATCCCACTAAAGGTAAAAGTGATTGATTTTAGAAGACACTGTTTAAGAATTTGTTTTTCTAATGGATCCTAAAGTCCTGTCATCAATTTCGCCAAGCTCAGCGGTTGCTGCATCCCGGGAGAGGAGGAGGGGGATGCAGAAAAGAAGGAAAGATGGAGTGGGTAAAACAGGGATGGAGGAGGAGGAGGGCTGCAAAAAAAAAACCGAGTTCATCATCTGTCCCTTTCCAGCTGCAATATCCTAAAATGTGGATTAAACCCGACCATAAATACTAATCCATTAGTTGCTCTTTCACACGCTCCTGGCTGGAATGCTGCTTCCACGAGAATCTATTTGAATATCAATGTGGCTCCATGTAAAACTCTTCCCTTGGTTGCAGATGAAGGGCAGGCGTGGAGGGCCTGCGCTTTAGGGATAGGGCACCGTATCCGGGGTGGAATCAGGAGGTAATTATTGAAATATCTCCTCACTCTTCCTCGGAGCCGACCAAACAGCTAAAAAAACAGGGAAAAAAAATGGAGCAAATCAGGCAGTGTTGCCTCAGTCTTTAATGGGACATTAAAAGAAAGCTCTCTGTTATTTTAATTCCATCCAGGGATTGCATTGATTTGCTTCCTTCCCAAAGATGGGAAAGGCAAACACAACCAAGGGATGCATTTTGAGGAAGGAAATTCTCTAAATAAATAAAAAGAGCCTGGAAGGGTTATTTTTATAACCTTTGGGCACCTTTTTCCCATTCCTGAGCATTCCTGGTTCTCACCTCTTCCTGGAGAGCCTGGCTTAGGGATGCTCCACATCTCCCTTAGGATTTCTGTCCCTATGAACCAGATCTACTCCCTCTCAAAGCAAGACATTCCCTTCGGATTCACCCAGGGTCACCTCCATGGGGAGAAGAGGCGAGTTCAGAGCCTCCAGCCCTGATTTGAGCCACTTGGAATTTTTTTTTTTCCTTCTTGGCAGCCATGGATCTTTGCAATAAGGGCCGGCAGGGCAGCCATAAATCCCACTAAAGGTAAAAGTGATTGATTTTAGAAGACACTGTTTAAGAATTTGTTTTTCTAATGGATCCTAAAGTCCTGTCATCAATTTCGCCAAGCTCAGCGGTGCCAGGAGGCTGCTGCATCCCGGCCGGAGAGGAGGAGGGGGATGCAGAAAAGAAGGAAAGATGGAGTGGGTAAAACAGGGATGGAGGAGGAGGAGGAGGGGGGCTGCAAAAAAAACCGAGTTCATCATCTGTCCCTTTCCAGCTGCAATATCCTAAAATGTGGATTAAACCCGACCATAAATACTAATCCATTAGTTGCTCTTTCACACGCTCCTGGCTGGAATGCTGCTTCCACGAGAATCTATTTGAATATCAATGTGGCTCCATGTAAAACTGCTTCCCTTGGAGTTGCAGATGAAGGGCAGGCGTGGAGGGCCTGCGCTTTAGGGATAGGGCACCGTATCCGGGGTGGAATCAGGAGGTAATTATTGAAATATCTCCTCACTCCCAAAGCTTCCTCGGAGCCGACCAAACAGCTAAAAAAAACAGGGAAAAAAATGGAGCAAATCAGGCAGTGTTGCCTCAGTCTTTAATGGGACATTAAAAGAAAGCTCTCTGTTATTTTTAATTCCATCCAGGGATTGCATTGATTTGCTTCCTTCCCAAAGATGGGAAAGGCAAACACAGCCAAGGGATGCATCCCAGGGGCTGCACTGAGGGAAGGGAATTGCTCTAAATAAATAAAAAACACCACCTTCCCAGCTGTGGAAGAGCCTGGAAGGTTCTCCACAAAACTCCTGCAATCCCCATCCCATCCCATCCCATCCCATCCCATCCCACCCCATCCCATCCCATCCCATCCCATCCCATCCCATCCCATCCCATCCCATCCCATCCCATCCCATCCCATCCCATCCCATCCCATCCCATCCCATCCCATCCCTTCCTGCTGTCCCTTACAGGGATTGGTTTTGTTTTGCAGGGTCTGGGAATACAGACAGAGGGAATTAACAAAATCCCTGATTCTGAAGGAAAATTGTCCTTGTTTATCAGGGCAGAGAGACCTCGTCTGCCCAGGGCAGCACAAGGATCTGTGAAACCCTTGAAATAATCTATAAAACCGAGATTTGTGGCCAAAATCTCATTGTAGCCAAATTTTATATAATCATGGGATGGTTTGGGTTGGAATGGACCTTAAGGATCATCTTGGTCCAACCCACTCCCGCCATGGGCAGGGATGCCCCACACAAGACCAGGTTGCTCCAAGCCCTGTCCAACCTGGCCTTGGACATTTCCAGGCATGGAGCAGCCCCAGCTTCTCTGGGAAACCTGTGCCAGGGCCTCACCATCCTCACACGGAAGAATTTCTTCCCAATTTCCCATCAAACTCTGCCCTCTGGAAGTTTGAGGCCGTTCCTCTTTTACCTGTGATTCCGTCTCTTATCCCAAATCCCTCCCCATCTTTCTTGCAGGATCCCTTCAGGTCCTGGAAGGCCACAGTAAGGTGACCCCAAAGCTTCTCTTTTCCAGGATGAACATTCCCAGTTCTCACAGCAGAGCTGCTCCATCCTTCTCATCACCTTGGTGCCTCCTTTGGACTCTCTCCAACAGCTCCATGTCCTTCCTGTGCAGGGAATCCCAGAGCTGGATGCAGCATTCCAGGTGGGATCTCACCAGAGAAGGTTCGAGGGGCAGATCCAGCTCATCTTCAACTGAATTACCGCAAAAATTGGGTGGAAAAAGCTGAGGATTTTGGGTGGCTGACAAAAAACAGAGAGGTTTGTGTAGATCCCTGGAAGTGTTCAAGGCTAGGCTGGATGGGAATTGGAGCATCCCGGTCTTGTGGAAGCTGTCCCTGCCCTTGGTTGAAGCCAGACAATCTTTAAGATCCCTTCCAACCCAAACTATTGCAGGAGTTTATGAACATGGACTCAGATAAAAGAGTCTCTCTTTAACTGGCATTAAGGTGATGGGTGAAATCCTCATGGATTTTTCCACAGACCTTTTTTATGCACCCCAAGCTTTTTGTAGAATATACAATGTAGAATCGTGGAATGGTTTAGGCTGGAAGGGACCTCAAATACCAGTTCATTCCAAGCCTCCTGCCCTGGAGGAGTCAAGGAGTCAGGACCCTCAGAGTTGAATCCGTGTTCCTTTACTTCTCCCTCCTGCCTTCCTCCAGGCCCTGCTCCATGCCTGGGTTTCTGGGGGATTGCTCCTCATTTTCCAGTTTTAAACCCTTCACCACAGGCCAGTGGCCCATTCCTAGGTCAAGCAGATTTTGGACCTCCAAGGATTTTTGGAGAGCAAGGGCTCCAAGCAGCTCAAAAAGTATGTTGGGAGATTGGGGATTTAAGAATGTTAGGAATCAAACGGCAGCTGAGCTGAGCTCTGGAAAAGCCTGGATAAGAGGAAATATCCACAAAAAAGCACAGGGGATTTAAGGACCTTGAGGGATCTGGGCTCTTGTGTTTTCCCAGCAGATAGGAGATTCCAGACAGCACTTTATTTTTTCATGGGAATGTTCCAAAATGGATGGGAAAGAAAGGAATTTAAGTGGATAAAGAGTTCTGGGATGCTGCAAAGATGTAGGAAAACCCAACTCCCTGGCAGCATGGATGCTGCTCCTGGCTCCGAGGATCCTTCCAGCTCAGACCTGACTCTGCAAGGAATCTTCGGGAATGACAAGGACTTGATTCCCGGGCTCTGCTGCTGCACCAGCTGCTCCCTTTTCCATGGAGCTGATGGAGGCCAGGAAGGAGAAAGGCCCCGCAGTGCCAAGCACGGAGCACTCCCCACTGCATCCCTGCATCCCTGCCCTGCTGCCTCCTGCCTCCCTCCTCTCCCAGCCCTGGCAGAGGCTCCTTCCCTCTCCACGCCTCATCCATCAAGCTGGATTTGCTGGTTGCCCACCCCGCATTCCCGGGCCCGTCAGTGTCCGGGGAAAACGATGATAAATAAACTGGCACTGGAGGGATCCTCTCCTGCTGCTTGATTTATCTTTTATTTGTGTTGCAATCTCAGCCCCTTCTTCTCTCCCCCTGCACCCCCCATCCTTAACTCTTCCCCTCTGCCTCAGGCTGTTTTCCTACCGGTGGCTCCCAGAGCCAGCACATGGATTTTTCCAGGATTTTTTTTAATCCTGGCTGGATTAGGCTCCTGAAGAAAATCAGATGTACCCACAAAGCCCTGGTGCAAGGTTAAAGAGGGGACATTGCAGGACCTAGGACCTGTTTTCTGTCCAGCCCTCCTGGCTCCAAAGTGTCTTTCCAAGTGCAGAGCAGCCTCCAAGAAAGTTTTTGGAGGAATTTTGGTACGGAAAGAGCAAAAAAATCCACGTGCTACACAGAAATTGCACTATGCCAGGCAGATCTGTGCCTGCCTGGATCCACATCCAGAGGAAGGTTTCCCTAATTCTCACCTGGACTGATGAATTCTGCCACCTTGGGCCTCTCACCCTTGATGGCGTGAGAAGATTCCATGGAAATTTTCCCTGATACCTCTTTATTCCCTCTTTATAGGATCATGGAATCATAAAAAGGTTGAAATTGGAAGGGACTTTGACCAGTTGCCTCCACTATCCCAGGCTGTTCCAAGCTCCATCCAACCAGGACTTCCAGGGATGGGGAAGCCACAGCTTCTCTGGGAATTCCATTCCAGAGCATCACCACTCTCACACGGAATAATTCCTTCCCAAAATCCCATCTAACCCCACCCTCTGGAAATGGGGTTTTCAAACACTCCCAGGGATGGTGATTCCACCACCTCCAGTGTTTGACCACTTTCCCAGTGAGGAAATCTTTCCCAATATCCAACCTGAAGCTCCCCTGGTGCAACTTGAGGCCATCTCTCTTTGACCCAACTCTGTTTTCCTGGGAAAAGAGGAATGCCAGGAGCCATTAATTACTTTGTTACCTGTGCAGGGCAGTTACAGGTGAGACTTCAGCTCCTCTGCCACCACAGCAGGGATCAGAAACCATCCAGGAAAATCCTATGAATATTCCAGCCCTATGGAAGCTGGCTCAGATCAGAATTTCCCTGTTCTGTGAATGTGTTTGGAAGCGCTGGAATGTGGGACTGGAATGACACCTTTAGGGCTCCTCTTTTCCATCATCACCAACTGGGCCAAGGCTGGATCGTTCTTTCTCCGGGTGCGGACACCGAGGACCTGAGGTCTGAGGCAGCAGCACCAGAACCAGAACAGAAGGGAATTATTCCCCAGAAAAATAATTACTTTTTAAATTTATTCATCTTTTTTTTTTTTTTTTTTAAGGAAATGCATATAGTCATCAAAATTCGCCACAGAATTCACCTGTGGCCTGTTGAAGTCAACTGGAGATTCCCAAGATTGAATGTTTTGTGTTAGGCCATGGAGAAATCCCACCTGTGTTCTCCAAACCCTATCCCTGCCTCTGCCTAACCTAGGAAAAATCCTAATTTCTGGATTCATCCTAATTTTCAGTCTTGGTGTTCTCTAGATTCACTGAATTCTTCTGGACATGTTAAGGAACTCTTCAGCCTTAATTAGTCTGCATTGATGAAGTCCAAGGTTTGCTGTCACCTCTGTCCCCATCCCTGGAAGTGTCCAAGGTCAGGTTGGATGAGGCTTGGAGCAACCTGGGATAGTGGGAGGTGTCCCTGGTGGAATGAGATGATCCTCAAGGTCCCTCCCAACCAAAACCATTCCATGATTCCCCGATTTGCAGTTTCTCATCAAAGCAGGGCCACTTTACCCCAAATATTTAAAAATTCCTTGGCCAATATCCCACACTTTTTTTGTTCGATATTCAGGAAACCTTGTTCAGGACACTCCACAGGGCATCCAGCTGCCAAATTCTGGGCTGGAGCCACCACTGCTGGGAGCCAGGCTTTGGAATGTTACCTGTGACATGGAATCACATCCTGCTCCAAGCTTCATTTTTCACAGCTTATCTGGGCTAGAGAGGCATTTAAAATATTCCTCATAATCACCCCCCACCCCGCCACCACCACCTTGCTCATGGAAAGCTCCAGGAAAACCTTGGCTGCTATTAAGATGTTTCTTCCTAAGGAAGGCATTTCCATAACACCCAAAGTGATAAAAATCTGTGGAATGTTTAATCAAACATTCCTCTCCTTTATTTGCCTCTCGATTGCTGGTTATTACATCATCCCCATCCTTCCCTTTTTTTTTTTTTTTTTTTTTTTTTTTAAGTGCCATAAAATTAAGTCTGGCTCTGGCAGTCTAGGAGTTTATGATTAATCAATTACCTAATCAATTACTTAGAGGAGTTATCTATTAAAAATCCAAATGTGACGCTCGTTGCACTTTCAATAAAGCCTCATCCAGCCAGAGATTCCTGAGCTAATCCTTTCCTCCTTATTCCCAGTAATTGTGTTCAGAGGATCGCAGGAGTCATTAAGTAAACAGGGTGTGTTAAAAGTGTGTGCAGCTTAATGAGGAAAATTATTTAATTAATGATAGATGGGGCTGGAACAGATTAATTGAGGAGCACTTTCCACCAGCTTTCTTCAGCCTGATCTATTTCTTGCTTGGAAAATCAAGGCCAGGTTGGATGGGGCTTGGAGCAGCCTGGAAAGGGGTGGAAAAAGATGATTTTTTAATCCTTTCAATCCAGGCCATTCCATGATTCCAGGATGATCTGTGGCTCTGCAGAAGGGATTTGGACCATGGACAGCTGAGGATGAGGACAGAACAGGGCTCTGGGATCTGCACTAGGAGCACAAGAACTCACAGAACCTCGTTTTAGGAGAGGAGTGGGTGGTTGTGCTCACCTTGACAGAAAACAGATCCCTCTTCCACATAATCGTGTCCAGGAGGGGATTCCAACTGTTCCCACAGCCTGTGGAGTCATCACCTCCAGGATCCCAAGGAGAGCTTGTGATTGGAGTTGGCTGGATGTCATCACATCCCAGCCCCTGCTGTCAGCAGCACAGCAAGCAGCAGACAGGGCCTGGTGCCTTAATTAGCAAAGACAGCCCCGAATTAACGAGAGGGGTTGGAATCCCCCCCCTCCCCGCCCACCAGACATTCCCCCTTTTCCCACATTTTGACAGCACAGCAGGTGGGAAGGGCCGGGGCCTCTCCCAGGCTCCGCATTCGCACTCCCAGTTCACGCAGAGGAGTTGTCACTTCAGCAGAGCTCATTTAGAGGCACCGAGCAATTAAAGATCCCACGGAATTCCTGTCCCCCCTCGGAGCCTGACATCTCGGGAGAGACAGGGACCGCTGATTCCCTGTCCCCCTCGGAGCCTGACGTCTCGGGAGCGACAGGGACCGCACTGCAGCTCTGTCCCCAGCTCGTCCCTGTCTTGGCCCACGCAGGCAGAGCTCAGTGGGGCTCATTTGTTTGCATTTGCCTGGTGCCTTGACATGATGAAGTAAAAAGTTTTAATATTCCAGCTCCATGAATTTTTAATGCCTGGCTCCTGCTCCCGTGTCATTATTTGCCTGCGCTTCAGCACTTTCCGAGCGCGTTTGTTTGGATAATGTTCCCTTAAAGGAAAAGGGAGTGTGGGGGGGAGCCTGTACCTCTCTCCCCATAGTGACCATTAAATCCCACACCTGGTGTTCCACAGGTGCTGGCAATGCAAATTCCCCTCAGCCACCCTACTTGGAGCAAAAGGGACGGGAGAAATCTGGCCTGGAGGTTGGAAAAGAGATTCCGAAGGGATTTGGGGTGGAGAGAGGGTTTCGGCTTTTTCCAGCTCTTCCTCAGCATTCCTCACACTCCTCCTGCCTTGTGGTGTGGGAAAGAGAGGATGAGAGTGACAAGGAGGAAGAAAGGGAGGGAAAAGAGGGGTGTGTAGGATTTTAGGATGAGTGGAAAATGGAGCAGCACTGGGAGATGGTGCAGGCCTAAGCACTGTACCGGGGTCTCTTCCTGCACTGACAGAGCTTGAGAAGGAGGAAAATGGGATAGACAGGATAGATCAGGTGGAGAAATTAATGGATCAGTGCTGCATCAGGCAGGAGAGGAATGGGGTGGGTCCAGGAATCATAAAAATTTGTGTAGAAAAAGACCTTCAAAATCATGGAATTCCAATCCCCCTGCCCCCATGGGCGGGAACATCTTCAACTATCCTGGATTGTTCCAAGCCCTATTCCAACCTGTCCTGGAACACTTCCAGGGATGGGACAGCCACACCTTCTCTGGGAAACCTGTGCCAGGGCCTCACCACCTTCACAAGGAAGAATTTCTTCCCAATATCCCATCTAAACTTTAAGATGGACTTAATTGTCCCAACCAACTCAAACCATTCCATGGTAAGAATTAAGCCTCACCTTTCCCTTTAACATTTGACCCCCACTCCTTAATCTTCCCACCAGCCACACAATCCTCCTACTCATTTATCCTTTCAAAATCCCTGAGGAAACTGTTACTGAGGGACCACAGAATCATCAAGGTTAGAAAAAAAAACCATGAGAACCATCAAGTCCCAGGTTCACCTCCACTCCCTAAACTTCCAGCTGGCAGCTCTGAGCCAAGCTGAGGTAAGAATGAATGGATCTGAAGGAGATTTGGACTATGGAATTTTGAGGGAAAAGCAGCTCCCACTTTAATCCCATCTTTAATTCATCTTTCCAGCAATGTGGCTGAGAAAAGAGTCAGGAAGGTCAAGTCTAAAGTGCTGGAAACAGACCTGAGGCTCTTCCACATGGATTTTCAGAGCCTCTCTCTGCATCTGGAGAGCCCAGAATCCCTGGGATTCATCTTGGGGATCTAAGTGGGATCAATCCCATGGTGCGCTTGGAACAGGAGCAGAGAACTCACCAAATGCATTTCCTCTTCAGTTCCAGGCTTGGAAAGGGCCAAGTTGCCTTTCCTAATGCTGGATTTCAGCACCAATCAAAATTTAAATGTTTTTAATGGATTTTAGTGAACTGCAGATGAGCTTTTAGAAGGGCTCCAGGTGTTTTGGAAAGCAATTCATGGTTGGACAATGAACTGATCTCCATAATTCTTGTGGGAACAGGTGGAGTCCAAAGTTTTTAGGATAATTTCCCCCCTTACCCCAAAAAAATGGGGTATGCCCAAGATAAATCATACACTTGAGGACACATCAGAGAATGACAAAATCAGGGAATTATGGAATGGTTTGGGTTGGAAGGGACCTTAAAGATCATTAAATTCCAGCCCCTTTCCACAGACACGGAAACCTTCCACTAGACTAGGTTGCTCCAAGCCCTGCCCAGCCTGGTCTTGGACACTTGCAGAGAAGCCACAGCTTCTCTGTGAATTCCATCCCAGGGCCTCACCAACCTCCCAGGGAGGAATTTCTTCCCAACATCCCATCTAAACTTGCCCTCTGTCAGTTTGAAATTATTCTCCTTTTTCCTGTCACTCCATGCCCTCAT